>VZZY01019146.1:51999-119876 GCA_013400335.1 Eurystomus gularis
CCCGGTCCCGCCGCCCGCGTCAGGGCGGCTGGTCGCCGCGGGCGAGGCGCTTGCCTGGGGCCCGGTCCGGAGCCGGCCTTGGCATCTCCCTCATGAGCTATCTGTGGAGTCCGTCCCTTCGGGCGGCCTTGTCCGAGCTGATTGAGATCAATACAGCCTCGCCCCCGGGTCAGGCACGGCGCCTGGCTCCTGACAGGCGTGGTAGTGGGCTCGTTACATGCTTCGCTCCTTATAAGGAAGGTTTAGCAGACAACTGCAGGGACCTTGGCCCGAGTGCTCCCCAAAGATGACCCAGATCTGCAGAAATTCGTGTGCACACCCGTTAATGTGGTCCTTTAAAAGTGGTACTGGTGTTGGACATTTTCTTATTGACATCTAAATCCTGTGCAAGATCATGGGGTGTGTGTGTACGGTTTTTACAGGTGTTGGTAGAGGATCCTCGTATCTGAGGGTGGAATTTAGTTTAAAAATTAAAAAAAAATTCTTTTAAGGTAATGCTGCCCATCACACAGCAAGTACTGTTAAAAGAATGGCAATATTTACCGACACCAAAGCATTTTATAGTGTTTGCTCTATTTGTAGTGGAAAACTGCAAACATTTGAGGCGAAAGGAAAGATTCTGACTTGTAAAGGCACGTTTTCTAAATAATTAATTTACAGTGTGAGCTAAAGTAATATACGTGCTACCAAGTGCTTATTTGTTTTATGTTTCTTGTTCACCCATCCCAAATGCTATTATTGGAGTTCTTCAAACAGTGCATCTGTGTTCAGGTTAGATAAACAGGCTGCTAAAGCCACAGGTGTACATGATTTGATAGACTTTAATAAAATACACTAATTTAAATACATGCTTCTCAGACAGATTTCTTCTAAATCCCAGTTATATTTTGCTTTTTGCGTTGTTTTTTTTCCCTGCTTTTCAGTTTTTCTTACAACCACAGTCCTTCCTAACACGTACAAAGCTTTGAACCGTATTTAATTAATAGGGAGTCAATGAAAAGACAACATCTACAGAGAGAACTCTGTGAGTTTATTTTATGCCATGCAACTCAGCATATAGTCAAGAGCTTGCACTGACAATTCTCTGTCAAGGGTTGTCTTCTGAGTAGAGTGCCAGGCATGCTGTGGTTGCCAACAAGTTAAGTGGTAGTAATCACTGTGCAGTAGTCCTTTCGGACTCTGCCAGTGCCACTCCTTAATCAACTGCAGAGCTTGCTCAATGGCCATTTCTTTCCCTTCCTGGATCCTCAGCCTGATGGCTGCACAGTTTACCTTTGCTTCAAAATTGATGTTTAATCACACAGCTGGAATTATAGGAGCAAGTGAGACACATTGCACTCCCCAAGCAGTAAGCCTGTGGGAGAAGTGATGCAGAAAGGGTGTGAGCAATGAATGCTTCCTCTGTCTATGAAATGGCTGCAGGGACCATGGGCTGTCATACTCTCAAATTATGACCCTTCTCCAGCACATAACTATCACCACAGTTTTAGCCACGCTGCGTTTGTCATCCTCCTCTCCATTAGTCAGCAGGCTATAGGAACCTCTGTGTGTGGAGATGATGGGAAGGAGAGTAAGAGCTGCTTGGTTATTGCAGCTCAGATTATCCTCTTCCCCACTGGTCTTTCATATACATCCAATAGGGGACTAACCACGTGGAAGCTCTTACACCTGGCTTCTCTAGACAAATGAACATCCTTTCTCCCTCATCAGACCATATTTTGGAAAACAGTAATGTTGCTTGTTGTACTTGAGTGAGATCCTACAAGGAGTATCATCATGATACCAGTGCTGGTAGGATATATGTGCCACTGGGCTCCACACTGCAGGAGGCCATACATCAAAGCTGTGATGTGTTTCAGCAACAGCTTATGGTAAACACTGCATATTTTATAGTTGTTCAAATGTCTGTGGAACCTAAAAGACTTAATTTATTTTCTATATTCAGAATTGAAAATGTCTGAAGACATACGTGATGGCATCCCGGCTGAAGAAAAACCTGAAGTAATGGAAACACCCACTAATGAGCTATTGCCTCACAAGTCAGTAGCACACCTTGTGGAAGCTGAGGTCTTGCATGAGACTTCACGAGATGAACTTGGACAGGCCACTCAGAGTGCCAGTAATGGGCAGGAGGGAGACATATTTATTAATGAAAACCTTTTGACTGAAAAAACAATTGAAAATCTGCCTTCCAATGGAGAGGCAACTGAAGACATGCCCACCGAGTGCAGTGAGACTGTAAACCTTGATGCAGAACCTGAATCTGAAGAAACCCTGCATGAACAAAGCTGTCCAGTAAGTAATACTTTCTTTTCCATAAAAGCCCTTCCCTCTCTGCTTTGTAAGGGCAGAATTTTGTACAATATACATACCATTTTTCACAAAAGCCTAGGGAGTTACATACAGTAACTTTTATGCAGTAACAGTTGCTTACAGTTACATACATACATATTCCTGCATGGAAATAAAATAAGTAAAATTGCAACACTAAGCTTTTGGAGACTTGGAATGGTTGAATTTCTCTTTGCCAGTACAGTATTAACTTGTTCTTTCTAGCCCGGTTGGAGTAAAACTATACCAGAGCCTAACTCTTATTAAGAATCTTGTCCAGTTTGCATAGATATAATACTCCTGTGATTTTGTTATCTGGTTTTCTGTACAAATCTGCTTCATTCAGTTCACAGAATGAACCTAGAAGAGGTCAGAGTTTAAGGTGTGTATGCAGCACTGAATCTTGTACTTGCTAATTTTCGAGTCATTGACTTTACCAAAACAGTATATGTCTCACAAGGCCTGGTGAAACGGCCAGTGGTTCTTGATTTGTTATCCACAGATAAAAGCCCTTTGGGAGTCCTATGAGTAATTGCAAGAAGCTAATAAAAGAAAACGTAAGAAGAATAAGGCTTTTTTATGGTCTGTACAGCATCCAAATCCAATACACATGACATAGCTTAAGGTGTTCTCATCTCCACTGAAAAATTTTCAGACATCCAAAAATTGGGAAAGGTTAAGATACATTGTTTTGATCCCTCTGCCAGTGTTCCCCTCCATAGGGATCTGTAGCCTGCACAGTGCAGAGCTGTGTTGGAATACTTCAGCTTCTGATTTAGAGTTGATTGTGTAGGGATGATATGTTACTGGAGACTTTGTTGAGATAACAGTTTCTTAATATGGTTTAAATATGGAATACTGATAATTGCTTAATAGCAGACATTAATGTCAAAGGTGGGCAGCACCTTCTCTGGCTGTGTTTGTATTGAACTCGGTTGTTAGGACTGCCCTGTGCACAACTACTGGGTAACACCTCTGAGGAGACACAGGCAGAGAAGCCTCTAATGCTGGCTCCCAGTAGAACTCAGGAACGAGATGGGTTCATGTCTAATAATAGAATGGGTTCCTCATTAATAATAGCCCTAGTAAACTTATATGGTTTTGTAGGCTCAGGTGCCTGAAGAAATAACAGGACAACTGTAATTGTAACTGTACCTCTGGAGTTTTAGGACACTTTCAGGAATAGGTGATCTAAACTAAGCTTCCCATTTTGCTTTCTTGTGCACAGAAGCTTGAACTCCACATAGTACCCAATCTATCATTATTTATTAACTGCCAGATTTGTTGTCTGACAGGTTCTTTGTGTTTCCTCTTGCCTTTGGAAAACATGAATTTTAAACAATGAAGTAATATTTTTGTTCTTACAGGCCACAGACTCCTCTTCTAAAGCAAGTAGATGGGGAGCTTGGGGTACCTGGGGAAAGTCTCTCCTGTCATCAGCTTCTGCCACAGTGGGTAAGTGTTCAATCAGTAAAGTACGTGGAAATGAATCATAATTTTAATGTTTCATTAGGCACATTAATATTCTGTCTTAAGGATTCATAGACAGTTTTGTCCTGATAGACCTGGCAAGCATGGGGTTTTTTAATAGGAAGAAGGACCTTCCCAAACTGCCAAAGCACACAAATATTTCTTGGGGTCAGATTATGGACAAGGTACTAGGCTTGTTTCTAACTTCAGTGAATTACCCCATTGTGGCTTCTGCGCAGAATGGATACACAATCTGAGACAATTACTATCTGCCAGGGCTTATAGTTTTTTAAGTCAAAGCAATCCAACCCAGATTTGTGCACAGGCACATTTGTGCTTTATACACCACGGCTTCTATCTACACAATTGTTATCCTGGTTCAGCCATTATAATTTTGTGCTGCCATCAGTTGCCTGATCACACAGGCCAACACTGAACTCACCGACGTCCTCTTGGAAGTCTTCTTTCAGACAGTCCTGCCATAGGTTCCTGTGGGCCCAGCTCCTCCGCTGCCCACAGTGGTGCCAGCATTGCCTGCTGGACACAACAGACAGAGATGGCTCCCTCAGTGACCCTTCACATGGAAGGATAGCACCAAGAGAGCTCAGCAAGATGCACCCAGCCCCAGCAGAAGCCACCTCCAACATAAAGCTCCTCTGGTTAAAGTAGCCGTGGCCTCATCCACCACCACAACTACCAGGGTGAGGGCAGAACCACAGCGACACAGGTGGGCCAGGTTCTGCCTCTGAAACATGAAGTCAATAAGAAAAACAAAGCATTCTGCTAGGTTGTGACTCGTCCACAGGTCAACTCTAACTTGGGTCCAATAGCAGTTCACTTCTCGTAAATCATTCCAGCTTTCATTGACACCCAGTGAAACTGTTAAGCTATCACACCAGGCTTCAGAGAGTAGAACAACATATTGACCTAACATGAACCTAGCCCAACATGGACCCCATACTCCCTATCCTTATACTCTCATTTCCCATAGTATGTCAGTACAAAATGTCCTTGTCAAGACAATAATCTTTATATATAATTAATCATTACGCATCAAACACAAAATGCAAAGCGTGCAGATACCTAGTTACCATTGGGAAATCATTTCTCACAAAACAACTACTAAGCTGTTAATTAATCAGTTCTCATAAAGGAACCACAAACCACCTTCAAAAGATGAACTTAGCAATTAAAATTAATTACTAGTTACTAAAACCAACAGATTCAACAGAGATACAGGTTCTGTGATCCCATATAAAGCTAAATAATTCTCCTTATCCTCTGTTCTATGGGCAATAAACTATTTCTCAAGCAGGGAACTTCCCCTATCCTCTCTTTTTATCAGTAACGCCCACACTTAAGAGTTCATAAGTACCTTTTCTTTTAGACAGTCTGACTAATTAACATCTCTAGTTAAACCGGGTTTCTAAGATGTATTTAAATTTATATAAGGTTGCTGCTGAAAGGAGCTGACCTACCCAGCCCCAGCAATCTATTTCTTCCTTCTTTCTATTATGCTAACAGTAGCCTCATGTAGTGATGTGAGGAGCTGGTTTATGAGACCGATTTTGAGAATTTCAAATGAAGTAAGAGCTGGATCTTCAGCTGGATCAGCTTCTAAATCCCTTAACCTGGCTCACCATTTGATCACCCAAATGCTACTGAATATGAAATGATGGGAACACACAGAACATGCTGATGGGGACAGGGCCAGCTTAGCTAGCTATGGAACTGTTCTCAACTTGTATTTAACCTTAAAGTTCAGCACTTCTCTTTCAGGCTTGAAGAAAGGTCTCTGTGTCAAAAATTTTGCCCATCTTTTCGCAGTGCTATTAGTAGATCTAATGAAGGATACTGCTTTCACAGACTTCCATGAGGCTTAGCTCTCTTACATTCTCAGACCATTGTGACAACAGCATTCTGAAAAGAATTTGGCCTAGCATAAATAACTAAAGAACATTTGTGTGCATATAAGTAATTTTACTGTTGATCAGTTGGAATTGTAATGCCGATGAATTTCGGTTCATTTTTATAGTTGCAGCAGTGGGCTTCTTGGAACTGAGCTCTGTCAGGTCATCCAGGTTTTGCCTGTGAGATAGCCACGTTTATATTCTGTTTAGCTTTTGCAATAAACAGTATTCTATCAAATGGCCATTCTAATGTAGTTCATGAGTAATGAGATTATTTGCTACCAAACAGTTCCTGTTCTTGCAGACTTGCAGTGGCAATCTCACTTATGCTCTCTGTGGTTTGGCAGTCTTGGCCTCACGGAGCGATCAGTTTAGTGTCACAAAGTGTATACGTTTTTTATGGGATAGTATGGCCATAGATATTTTCTTGCCCAGCTGATGCGAGCTTGCCTTAAGATGATGAATGCTGTTGGCAAAAGTCTGAGAGACAACCAAGAATGTGTGTTGTATCTCTTCTTAGTGTCCAGTAAGTAAACAAGATGTACCTTTTTACAGCTGTTTGTCATTTTTGTCTATAAAACCTGCTACCAGCATAGTGTCTGTGGATTTCCATGGACTTCTTAATGATGTGATCTCATTTTTATATAGACCATATAATATCTTGGTTCATGTACATTAAAAATTCATGCTTAATTGATACTGGCCTCTTAACATACCATCATAATAGCATCATAACTATCCTCACAGAGTGCAAATATGCAAACAAGTTTGTTGTCTAGGCAGCCTGACTTGATAAGCCTGTGTGATGATATCTATTCTGAACAGGTGTATCATCACCATGTGTATAGATTTTTGGAATCATTATTATTTAAAAATGAGCAGTGTTAGAACAGGTCAAGTTGTCTAGGCAGAGGAGCATCCACATGCAGAAAAGGAAAAATAAAATTAAAAAATCATTTTAATTTTACATGAGATTGGTTGCACTGTGTCACACTGAAGACCCATCTACTATCTAGTCACTGGCTGTGACCAAGAGCAACTGGGAAAGAGCCTAAACCCAGATGTGTGTAAAGCAACACTTCCCTTGTTTTCTCTTCCCATTTCCTGGAATATACAACTTAGACTTCCTGACCCTGGGATCAGAGTAGGGTTGAGTTCCTATATTATTGTCTAATAATTTTGGACCTAACTTTTTTCTGTGTATTTATTAAATAAAATAGACTTTGAATTAGGCAGAAATCAAATGTACATTCTTCCTTGTTCACTGAACCCAAGGTAACTTGGAAGACCACATAGATAATAATAGATTTGTTCCAGGAAATCAGTGCAGCAGGTAATAGTTTATATTCCTGATCAGAGAGGGCTTATTTCCTAGTTGTTTGTTATGGAAATTCATGCTTGATCCTGTCAAGTATGTACTGTCTGTCACTGTCATAGACAGGATGTGGGACTGCGTATACCATGTATCTGCTCCAGTATGATAATTCCTAGGGAGAGACAGAGAGAGAAAAAAAAATTAAAGCTGCTGGGAATTTCTGTAAGCTTTTTTCTTTTTATTAAATATTTATTATTCCCCTTCAAGTTACTTCATTTAATATCTTAGCAGTTCAACCAATGCTTCCATCTCCTGTTCTACATCAGAAAATATCTTTGCCCTGATCCAGCCCATTTTAATGTTGTTTATTCCTTCAGTGTAGTGAATGGTTTAAGTAAAGCTGTTTTCCTGGAATTAGACCTAGCAGCAGCAGCTTCAGTATGTGATTTTTCTGTTGCTTTGTCGTTATCTTTGAATAACACAGGTGCTTGTCTGGTTAAGTATGACACATACTTACTATTCCTTATATTTTTCTTCAAAATTGTACTCTGAAAATAGCAGAAACAGTTTGAGGTAGACTAGATAAGATATATTAAAGGTCTAACCAAATACATTCAGCTTTTAATGAATAATATCATAAAACAGCCCAGGTCAGAGGGGACCTCGAAAGATCATCTAGTCCAGGCCTTTGTGGGAAAGGTAGCCAAGATGGAGATTATTTAGCACCCTGTCCAGTCACATCTCGAAAACCTCCAGCAACAGGGTCTCTACCACGTTCCTGAGGAGTTTGTTCCGGTGAATGATTGTTCTTAGCGTAAAAAATTATTTCTGACATTCCTTTAAGACTGAGCTGAAATGGTTGTTCCAAGGGTCTCGGTTTCATTGTCCTTCAAGCCCAGATTCAGAGCTCCCAAACAGAGTAGTCCTTTTACTGCATGGCTGTAATTTGTTTAGCAGAGCTGATTTTGGTTTCGAATAATAAGGTAGTTTCCATATAATTTGTGTCTTATCTCTCTTTACCCAACTCTGCACATCCAGCCAATGATTGTTTTGGTGATGGTTTTGTATTCTAAATAAAATGTCTGTTATGTTGGAGCTAATTTTAGCATTATTTGGATTGAGGTCCGCACCACAAGGCAGATATCATACTCCTTTACACAGCAGGATCTTTAATGCCTTTGGATTAGTAGCAGTCACTGCCTGAACCATGCTTAGCATCTGACACTAGATGTCACACTAAGAAAGTTATTGAATCTGCCTCATTAATGAGGTGAAGAGTTTTATTTTGTTTTTAAAATATATAAGAAGTTGGGTTTCTCCCCTTGTGGAACCACAGTGAAGAAGATCCACTGAAACAGTTGCTGGGATGATGTGATGGGAGAAGCAGGCTTGCTGTGATCTGGAAACAATTTTACTTATTGTCACCATTTTACCCTCTTTCTTTGAAATTGTATTTTATAGTAAATCAGCAATTATACCATCCAGTCTTTTAGTCACAGTATTGGTGAAACTCTCCTCCAACAGTGGGTCACTATTGTAGCTAAGCCAATCTAATGGCTAACAGCCACTGAAATGTGCAGTCCTGCACCTCTTTTCCTTGTGTATTTCTTCTTCCTCCCTGTGCAACTTCAAGAAGCTAAACTGACATAAGAATAATATTAGAGGAGAGAAAAATCCATTTTTTCCCTCTTCAGTTCCTTGAACCAACTCACTGACGTCAATGCCAGGGCAAGCTGAAGGGACAAATGTAGTACATGGAAGGAGCAGAACCTCCCATACCAACACGAAGAGGTCTTTAGGTCAGCTTAGCTGTGACAGCAAACCTTTTAACCCTAGGGTTTAAGGGAGGCAAAATACATTCTCAGTCTGTACTTGAAGCTTGTGGCTTCCGTTTCTAAAAACAGCTTGTATGCTTGAAAGCTTTCCTGTTTGGGGTTTTTTCCAACTAAGCTATCTGCTAGCTCAACAGAAGTTACTGTCTTCTACAAGCCTTGCCTTTCATATGCTGTATTGTTTTGTTTGGATGAATTATGGCATTCTTAAGGTGCTTAGGCTCAACAAGCTGCATTTCCAAGCAAAGTCTGTTTTCTATCGTGTCATATGCGTGTGTTTCACTCCATACAAGTTCAAGGTTTTTACCATTAGTGCGATTGGTATGACTAATATCAGTCAATGCCTCTTACACAATAAAAGGAAAATAGAGCCCAGCTATTTAATTTACATGGTCTCTGAAATTCATACTATAAGGCTGCTTAATGCATCTCTCTCATGCATTGCTAGTAATTGATATTCTGCTACCCTGATTATTTTGTGCTTGTGTATATTCCTCCTCTAGCCCTTCACCTAGTAGACTGCCACACAGAAATAGCAGACACCCACAGTTCTCCCTAGTGTGTGGAAGTCACTCAGTATGACAGAATGAAATGTCACTTGTGATTTCACTGTGTTCGTGAGCTTGGATATTGTTATGCATGGGTATGTGTCATAATCAGCACTGCATAGCTTAAGTTGAAGTCCATGTGGAAAAGAAAAGCAGATACTTCAGAAACTGAAGTATTGAAAATATGTGAATATCTTTTCCATTCTCTAAAGATACTGTTTCACTGTTGTGAAACAAAGAATGATATAAAAAACCCAAGGGCTGGATGTTAGGCTTGTACTTTATGTGGTCATAAAAAGGACAGTTAATCTCTTCAAAAGACTTTTTTTTTTAAATTGCATGAATTCAGCTGATTAAAAGAAAACTGGTTTGGGGCCTGAAATCGCATGGTGGTCACTCAGCTGTTTTGTAAATAAAACTTTACAGCTGCTGCAGCAGCAAACCACTTTTTCACAGTGCTTCATTTTTAAGAATACTGAATGCAGGTAACAGAAGGGAGGAACTGTGGGGATGCTTTGGAGGATGGCAGTCCTGATTGCATTCTTTATGTCTTTTAACATGGGCTTATGATCTAGAAGAGGCTAAGAACCATTAATCTGTTGCAGCAGCCTTGATGCCTATTGCTGTTGAAAACTTTTGTCATTGCAATAAGGAGATCTGAAAGTAGTCTCATTTACTGGCTTAATTGGAGTTACTCCTGATTTAAAGACTATATAGCATAGGTATTATCAGAACCTAGCCTGTGTTTTTGTTTTACCTGCAAGGAGGAGAATTTTTCTGAAGCCTTGAAGCAAATAGAGTGCCAATAGGATAGCCTCACAGTGAGCACAACGGGGTCCCACTTTCTTAGTGTACAAAACCAGAGCAGAGCTGGCTTTTCCAAATATGTATGCTTCATATAGTGGAGTGATTTCCCCCCAGCCATCTTCAGGTTCCTCAGTTTCTCAGTCAGGGTCAGGTGCTAATTTAAGGCCTCGATCTTCACCTTTAGCTTGAACCAGATGAAGCTTCATTCATCTTACTAGACTAAGTTTTGATCGGTCGTTCATCAGAAATGCCCTGATGGTGCAACACAGGTGACAAAGACTGGTGGTAGCCAGGGGCACAATCTCAAACTCTTCCTCCCCATCTGTACCACTGAAGCAGGGAGTCCAGTTGCCTGGCAGTACTAGATTGACAAGGAACAGTGATTTTTACAGAGAATGGTTTATATTTCAGACGTGCTGAACTGCCCTCCGGAGCTGTCTGTTGGCCTCCTTCAGCTCCGCACAGAATCCAAAGCTACTAAACTGGGAGGTGGAAGATAAGAGAGCCTGAAGAGAAATGGGATGTATCTGACTAAAGCATTTGTGAGCGCTGTAATCTGGCCTTGGGCAGATCAGGCAAGCTCAAAGGCAGGCCACATTTTCAGGCACTGCTTACAAAACCTTCCTTTTCAAATTATAGATTCCAGCTAACAAGACGAACAACCATATTCTGCTGAAATTGCCAGCCAATAGAAAGAAAAGAAATCATGTATGCAAGAGAAACAAAAGCAACAACGCATGGGAAAAAGAATGCTTTCTTCCAAAAGCATGCCATTAGCAATACCCATTGCACAGCTCTTCTGTCCCTGCTGTTACAGAGGAGTAAAGGGAGGCATTGGAGATGCTCTTAAGTTTACAGTGTCAACTCGGTGCGTTATCACACCCAGTGTAACTAAACCCATGCACCTTTATCTCTAAAATGTAGGCTCATCTCCCATAACCTCTTTTATTTCTGTGCCTTTTGAAATTACAAATAACCATTTTCAGAGCAACGTGCGCATCTGCCATGTTTGTTCATGTATGTGTATCTAACAGTGCTGACTTGCTTCAGTTGTGGTTTTGTTGTAGTCAAACGTGAGTGCTATACAGCTTACTACAGAAAAACCACTCCTAGCTGACCTGAAATATTTTTCTTCTCATTCTAGTGCAGGTAACCACAGCACTGAAAATGCTGCCTTTTGTAAATTTGTACGGCACACGTGTGCCTCCTTTTCTTGGAAGTATAAGCTTGTCTGCAAAACGATGAGAAACTAACTACAGAATATGAAAAAAAAACCCAAACAACAAAAACAAAACCACACATTTAGATGCAGAAAAAACCTTGGAAATTAATCTGAAAATCCATACCTTTTGCACACAGTTAAAAGCAAATTTTTGCTTAACGTTCCTAGGTGATTTCTTGTATAATAATATTTTAGCAAGTCAAGTCCTTAAGAAAAATTAAGTCAATGGAAAGAGCAGAACTAATTTTGCTCATTTAAAAAGTTGTGAGCAGGAGAAATGGAAAGGAATGTGACATCTATTGCATTATTTTAAAAGCACATTTAATACTTACTTATAGTTATTTAAGTGAGTCCTGGGAATCTGGAGAGTAAATAAAACACTCCAGAATCTATTAATGCAAATATATCCATTGAACCGATTAAAATGTGCAGGAGATTCAGATCAGACAAAGGAGTGCACCACTTTTTGGTATCTTCATTGGATTTTGCAAAAGGCAAGAAGCTATCCAGCAGTGATTTAAATCACTGTGGTGCATAACCTGGTATGTCCTGTACAGTTGGACGTACTGCCACAATCTGTAAGACATGAGATAAAATAGACAAAGGTCATATTTTATTTAGACAGGTGACAGCATTTACCTGCTAGTCTCTCTGTTTCAGTGTAAAACATCAGGACCCCATGCCACTTATGCTGTCATATAGAAAATTACTTGTTTCTGCTTGTCTGTTCCTTTGTGTTTACCTCCAGATACTTCAGTTTTCTTGTATGTCATCTTTCAGAGGTACTGGTTCATGCATGTTTTCTAGAGTATATTTCCTATTGAATTCATAGAGTACATGATATGCAACCCATCTGGAAATCACAGAATCATAAATCTAAGCTTCCTACTCTGTTGCAAACAGTTTTGTTGCATCTTTCTTTAATCAGATGTTCAAAAGTGTGTTTGTATGACTACACACACACATATATGTACATGCGTATGTATATATTTATCCAGGACACTGCAGAGCACTGGCAAGTGATAGGCTATTTTGCTGTAGGGAATACAACTCAGAAAAGATGCTTTGAACTTTTCTACTAGAAAGCGCATACGGTCATGGGAAAGTACGGACAACATTTAATGAATCATTATGCTTGCCTTCATGCCTTAGATGTCTAGGTGTCTGCCTGAGCATCTGTATTAATGCCTTTTCTGAAATCATGTATCTATTTACAGTTCAGTTTAAGATAACAAAGCACAGAAGTATGAAATTGCCATTAATAATTCTTGTACGTAGTTAGGCAGATAGGTAGAGCATACTGTATTGTCTTACTGCTAGAAGTGATCAGCTTTATGTGAGATGCAGTGATGGTGTACTGTGCAAGAAAACATCAAATAGGGTCACTGAAGCTGTTTCATTTTATATTGGAAAGAAATACTGCTCGCTTGGTTGGTTGTTTACTTATTGCATCTCAACTGATGTGCAAAAATGTCCAGCTAAGGAGGATGTGTTAGCTGGATCATTTGTAATGAGAGAAGCATGTCATGAACATGCTTGTGGATATCCAGAAGCAGAGTAGGCAGACAGTTGGAGGGTAGTCTCTTTTAAGGGCAACATTTTTCAACCAAAGCTGATGCAGGTTAGGAAGCTGCTGCGTCCTTTTGCTGATTACCAGGCAATCCCACCCTACCCTGTAGCGGGATAGTACCAATCCATGTGGTCTGCTAGTGTAAATAAACTCTGTGTAGAAAACCAGCAAAGCAATCCCCTTCTGTCAAAATTATTCAGGTAAAACACTAATAACATATATTCTTGACATTATGTAGAACATTTAAATAGAACAGAGATTTAGGGAGTCACTACCTTATGCTTCAGGTAAAGGTGGTAAAATCTCTGTAGGAGATCAGCTACCACTAGCACAATAGTTCTGTCTGTGTCATCTGACACCAGCAGACTTTTAAAAGTATATTTAAGTAGCAGCTTTGAGGAGAGACACTTTAGAATTTGACTTCAAATGAGCAACTGAGGAGCTTAAATCCTGATCAGATTCAAGGACCTGGGTCAGTATACGTGAAATACTTACCTAAAACAGCACCTATGCTGAAGAACAGATTCCTTACCTCAGCCCTGCAGTCACCCACAGTCCATTAGTTGTGGATTAATTGTTCTGGATTTCTAAAAACTAGATGAAGTCAAACCCTACAGCATTAGGAGGACTGTCAATTTCTGTTTAAATGGATTGTAATAGAGTATTTGGCAATTTGAAGAGCAGAGAGCTAAACTTACGTGTGCCATTGAAACAAGTTTTACATTTCAGATCCAGTGTCATTTGTATTATATTTCAGCTTTATCATTTCTAGTCAGTTAATATACTAGATATGGTAGAACAAGTGAATTATTAACCTAGAAAAAATTAAGCAATTGAGGTAAGTTTAATAGTTATTCTGATTGTCATCATTCATGGAGTATAAGAATGTTATGCACTGCTAGTAAGAAGTTTTCAAATCATATAATCTAAAATATCCTTCTGCTGTAGGTCATGGGATAACAGCAGTAAAGGAAAAAGCAGGAACTACCCTAGGAATTCATAACGCAGGTTCAGCATCTTTGGAAACAGCAGAGCCTCCTGCAGCTGAAACACCAATTATACGTAAGTTCGAGTTCACTGAAATTGCACAAAACTCTTTGACACTGCCAGATTAGTCCAATTTACAGAATTTTAAGATTTTGAGCATAGAATCCTGTTTACTGTAATTTGTGACTTGTAGAGTTGAAAGTGTGCTGTAGCTTGCTTCTCTTTTTTTTTTTGTTAGAAGCAGAAGATTCTCTGGACCAAAGCTCTTCTGAGAATATTCCTTCTTCTCCTTCATCTGGATCTCGTGGCATGTTGTCAGCTATCACTAATGCTGTACAGAACACAGTGAGTTGTTTTAGCTGACATCTCTGCTCTTTTTTTAGAGTCAGCTTTACTGTAGGTCATATTTGTTAAATTGTAGGTGTTTGTAAAAACAGTTCTATTTTAAGTCTGTTTAGAGTCTCTTCCATGGCAAAATAACTGTATAAAATTAAAAAAAGAAGTCAAACACAACTACGTCAGTTACTACTTTGGCACCAGTTTCAGTGAAAAATATGGTCTTCTCCTAAACTATACAGAATTCTGCAAATTCTTGGGAAAACTTTTTTATAGTTATGGTACCTATCATCTAAGTTTTTTAGAGTTAAGTCCTTCTAGAAAAAGTATGGTCAGTTTTGTTATTATTTCTGAAGGTGGATAAAATAAGAAAATACTCAAGTTACTTATGTTAAGGCTTTTACTAAACTCTGTATTGTTAGTTGCTGGCCCTTACCTTCACCTCTCTTATCCAGTCTCTCATTTCATATTATCCTTCCCAGAAGGTGGTCTGATTGCAGACTCAGTGAGGTAAAAACTTCTGTCCATGGTTCTTTCCTATTACACTTTCCATACATTTTCTCTGTGTTGCACTTCATCCTTTTCTGTTATTCTGTGTCTCAGCTTTTGCAAAATCCTGTACCATACTGTTTCCAAATCAATCTTTGTGTCATCTTCTTCCCCAACATTTTTTACACCCTGTTACCATAGCAAATGTTTTCCTCTGAGCTTTTCAGCATGGTGTTTCTCTTGAAATGATAAGAGACTTTAAGCATCTTCTAAAAAAGCACAGAAGATTAACTCCCTATTGGGCATGTTCTACAAAGTGGCAATTCTCTTTTAGTGCATATCCAGTTCACTCGGAATGCCTCATCACTCTAATATCAAAGATTTTGGGAGCAGAGGGAGATTCCTATGGATTATTTCTAAGACTTGCTACAGAATCTAGAGCATCACAGGTGTTAGAGAGCTGGACACCAGTAAGATTACCTGAGCATTGTATAAGACTTGCAGATAAATGTGCTCTCATGCAAACCTAGAGAGACTGATGTAACACAGTGATGAATGTCACCAAACAAAAAGAATAACTCAATGTCTCAGTAAGTTGCCTGTAATGCTGTAGGAGATTTTGGTTGGGTTTTCCATTATATATCAGGTTACATCAGCATTTGATAATCTGACAAGTGCATAATCCAGATTGAAATGGAAATCTTTAGCCAATGAAAATTTTTTTCAGTGTACAAGAAAAACTGTGAGTGAGGCCAAATGCTAATATGAAGACACAGGAAAAAGCTGTATTTTGATAGACAGTTCCAGAGTCATCACAAGTGTCAAAATTTTAGAAATCAATTGGGTAAGGCAGGGTCATCCTGCTCATGATGGACTTTGGCTCCATATTATTCATACCTAGGTCATATTCTCATGGACTAGATGCCACTTTGGATGAAATTAAAGTGGTACTATTAATATTTTTTTTAATTGGCAGCAGGTGTTAGATTTCCTCTGGTGTAAGTCTTTTAATTAACTAGAAATATTTGTATAGTTCATTTTTTTTCATTTTGAGAATATATTCAGAACATAGTAATATAATTTTATAACTGTATCAGTGTTAGTTAAAGCATAGAAAATCTAGGGACCTGAATGTTCAAAGATGTTGTCGACAAAAGCAATACTCTTTACAGTTCATATTAGCATAAAGTTGAAAGAAAATAACCACACTGCGTTGCTTTATTCAGGGGAAAAGTGTATTATCTGGAGGCTTAGATGCTTTGGAATTTATTGGGAAGACAACCATGAATGTCCTTGCAGAAAGCGATCCTGGATTTAAGAGAACCAAAACACTGATGGCAAGAACAGTTTCTCTATCTCAGGTTGGATTTATTTAAATACGGATCTGTCAATGCGGTTTCAGGTTCTTTGTCCCAAATTTAAGATGCCTCAGGGAAAGACCGTATTTATTGCAGTAGATATGGGCTAGGCTTATGGAAATAAATATTGTGCTTTATATTCGCTCCACTTTATTTTCTTCACAGAGCCACAAAACATAATGTAAAGTAATCTCTTCTGCATAATCACATGTGCAATAGCTGATTTTAATAAGATAGTATATGTGGTGATAAATCATTACACTCTGGAGACAGAGTCAAATTGTTAGTGTTTTTGTAGCAGCCGTAGATTGATACCTTCCACCATAGAATCATAGAATGGTTTGGGTTGGAAGGGACCTTGAAGATCATCTAGTTCCAACCCCCCTGCCATGGGCAGGGACACCTTCCGCTAGACCAGGTTGCTCAAGGCCCCATCCAACCTGTCCCGTAAACATCACTATGCCACTTTCCTTGGAAATGAGTAATACTGGAATATGACATACATTTCTTTAGGAAGTAAAACTGTTTTATTAGGAATTAAAGCTGTGAAAAGTTCTATCTGAATGTTCATCTGAATTAATGGTACTGTTACACAGTTGTTACTCATATGTTTAAAAGTTCAGAGACATGATAAAATAAGAACGGTAGTATAAGTAGTGCTGGTACAAAATTATTTTAGCTCTCCAGACACTGAGAGGAGAGAGACTATGAAAATCAATAGACCTTGAAAAAAACTTTAATTTTACTACATGTTTATTTCCTCGTAGAAAAGAGTAAGGTATTTTTGTTTTAATGAGGTGTTTCATCTTTAGTGTTTGTCACTGTAAGTGTGAACAGACTGATACTGTTGTAGAAGGCAAAAAGCAAGTAACTTTTGTTAAGGCCCGCAGGGTTAAAATGACTTTTTGAGAATACCTTCCTAAACAATATGCATGAATTCAGACATAAAATCTGTTGCAGAAAGTGACATAAATGGATTCTCTTGGGGCATATAACATTGTGCTTCCTTTTCGGTGATTTGTACATAACACTTTGTGAGTGATCTTTTGAAGGTGGGTACTGAAAAAGCTACCATCATAAGTATTGTAACAAATGAATAACTAAAGACAATATCATAGAAATGTTGAATGATGGACTAGTGGAAGTGGTGAGAACTCACCTGTATTCAGAGGCTTATATGTGACTTAAGATGCAGTTAAGATGTATTTACCAGCTTTACAGTAGCAAATTCATATGAGAGGCCATTCCTTATGGCAATAAAAGGAAGGAATAGAAGATCCTATTCTATAAACTATTCTATCCTTCTTATAAAGTAATAGAAGTGTATAAGATCACTGCAAAATATACCCAGGAATATGGAGTATAGTTCTGCCCTACCTTTGGTAGAAGCCACACCTTATTAGGCCAGTCTCTTTTGTCAGTCCTGCTGTCACATAAAACTGACTTTAGTATCTGTTAAAAATATTTTATAGGAAATATTTATGTAGGTGCATTATTTATGCAAACAGGTAGGTCGGTCCTGAAAATAATAGTCTTCCCATTTTGTAGTTTGTGGAATGGATTGCATGACTTTTTAAGGCTGTGTATGAAATCATCCTTTTTATTTTTTTTCATTGTAATTGGTGGCTAAATTTATGAGAACATAAGCAAGATTATTTGTTTGTTCATTGTTTTTTAAAAAAGATGGTTAGCAATTACCATTGGGAAAACCACACTTAGAATACTACTAGAATATTTTATTAGAGAAGTTTATCAAAAAAGAAGTTAGATATTTCAGCTCTAAAATTTCAGCTCTGCAGGTGTGATATAGTCCCAAATTTTATTACCAATTCCTAGACAAGCAGAAGCAGAAAGTAATAAAATCTGTCCTACCTATAGCACTACCAATAAAACAACAGGAATGATGTATATTTTTGCAGCTGTTGCGAGAAGCTAAAGAAAAAGAGAAACAGAGGCGGGCCCAGCAAGTTACAGTTGAAAGAACAGCACATTATGGACTACTTTTTGATGAATTCCAAGGTTTGTCTCATCTTGAAGCTCTGGAAATCCTGTCAAATGAAAGTGAAGCTCAGGTACAGTATGGAGATAGCATAAATCAAAATGGTTGGTAAAAGATTTATCTTTACATTAATTTCACTCTCCAGGTGCATGTGGAATGAACAGTAAGTTTTCCATCAACTTCAGAGAAAGCTGGATTGGTCCCACAGGCCAGCCCTTGGATTCAGGAAATCAATCCCAATACACCTACAATTTAACTCCCAAGATTAATTTAACTCCCTACCGAGTACAGGGTTGCATTTTGAAGGAGGGGAAATAGGCTTCATTTTCTAACTCTTCCTGTGAGTGCTCAGATTAACTGTGCAATCTCCCTGTGCTCTTTTTTGCCTGCTATTTTCATCCAAGCAATCCCAAAATGCTTATTACAGTTTTGCAATTATTACAGTTTGCAACCATAGATATATAATTCAAAACTTAAGTTCTGGGAGAAGTTAGAGACCTGATGATCTTGCAAAGATGGTGTAATTTTTGTGATACTCAACAAGTTTTGTTGATGAGAACTAAAAATGTGTCTACATTGGAAGGTTAGAGACAAGATTTGAGCATAATGGAAGTTTCAGTTCCTTAGCCTATTTTGGTATCAGGCTCTAAATTAGGGTTTTAGAAACGCTCTGTTTTGGTTAGAAACTTACTGTCCCTTCTTTTACAGATTCAGACATATTTGGCAACACTTGATGGAGAGCAGTTGGAGACTGTGAAAAATGATTTAGTTGCTATAAAAGGGATTTTTCTTCCAAAGGAATCAGATGACGAAGTGGTGCAGGCCCAGAAAGGTAATTAGACATACAGAGACTTAACCATATGAATAATTGTTACTTCTGTATGTAGTAATTAAAAAAAAAAATCACAATCCAAACTGTAATTTCCAGTATCCTAATACTTTTCATAAGGTAGTCACTAAAATTAGTACTCTAAAAGTTTTGGAAGCTGCTCAATGCTTAATTTTGAATTTGTATTGTAATTGAAGTGTGAGATATAGAAAATATAGCGTAAGGAAGTATTATATTAATGACTTTTACATTGATGAAAGCAAAACAAAAATAAGGGCAAATAATAACCTTTTGGATCTGTTTATGAAGTTGTGTAATCTGAAAGTTTTGGAGTGTTTAGCAACACTTTTCTGTTCAGCAGCTTCATCCTCACTTAGCACCCTCCCTTGCTAGATAGGGAAAAGATTAGTGCCTAACAAAGTGTTTTGAGAATCCTGAACTTTTGGAAAAAAAGTTACTTTGAAACATAGTGGCAAAGCTGCTTTCTAGGCATGTGGACTATCAGGAAAAAGTTAAAGCAGCAGAAACATGCCCTAACTATGACATAGTGCGTTTGCTCTTGTCCTGTCCCTTGTTGCCTGGGAGAACAGACCAACCCTCACCTCTCTACAACCTCCTTTCAGGTAGTTGTAGAGAGTGAGAAAGTCTCCCCTCAGCCTCCTTTTCTCCAGGCTAAACAACCCTAGTTCCCTCATTTGCTTCTCATAAGACTTGTTTTCTAGACACCCTTCAACGGCTTTGTTGCCCTTCTTTGGACACGCTCCAGCACCTCAATGTCCTTCTTGTAGTGCAGAGGCCCAAAACTGAACACAGTATTCCAAGTGTGGCCTGACCAGTGCTGAGTACAGGGCAAAGATCACTTCCCTGGCCCTGCTGGCCACTATATTTCTAATACAAGCCAGGATGCCATTGGCTTCTTGGCCACCTGGTCACAATGCCAGTTCATATTCAGCCAACTGTTGACTAACACCCCCAGGTCCTTTTCTGCCAGGTAGCTTTCCAGCCACTCTTCCCCAAGCCTGTAGTGTTGCATGAGATTGTTTTGACCCAAGTGCAGAACTCAGCATTTGGCCTTGTTGACCCTCATACCACTGGCCTCGGCCCATTGATCCAGCCTGTCCAGATCCCTCTGAAGAGCCTCCCTACCTTCAAGCAGATCAACACACCTGCCTAACTTGGTGTCGTCTGCAAACTTATTGAGGGTGCCCTCAATCCCCTCATCCAGATCATTGATAAGATCATTGATCAGAATTGGCCCTGATACTGAGCCCCAGGGAACACCACTTGATCAGGCTCAAGATTTAGTAGTATTTGTACTACAGATAAATTTCATTTATTGCCATTAAGTTAGATAAATTTTGGTTCCACTGGAGGACACCAGAAGAATAGAAGGGCTAATCACTTCTCAAATAACTTTCTGACAATTTTGTGGTCTTGCCAGAGTGAATGAAGGCTTCTTATGATCCTCCTGAGCCAGGGAAAACAGATCTTTTCCTGAATTTCTTAATGCGCAGGATCTTAAGTGTTTTTATTAAGTGCTTTTATTACAGGAAATGCATAAAAACTTCTGTAAAACTTAAAGAATTCCATTAGTAGGCCTTTACATGACAATTGTCTGCCATTTTTAGATAAAAACAATATCCAGCACCTTTCCATGTAATGTTTCATGTGATTTGCATGTCCACTTTCCCTCATGGAACACAGTTCTATTTAACCGTTCAGTGTTTCATTGATACTTTAGTTTGCCAATCTTTACATAATTTACGTTGAATTCCAGTGACTCACTATTGACTACACTTAGTATTCTGGTCATGTTTTGCAAATAAGTTTACCTTTTGGAGGCACCAACATGTGTCGTTCTGGGACAACACTTGGTCTTTTAGGGTCTAAGTTTGAGTTGTTTGGGGTTTTTTTGTAAACTGGAACTGTTTACTGGAAATGGCTTGTTGGGACCTTAAGCATATATCTGTGACATATTTAATATTTATTCTAAGAAAATAGTCTGTGTTTAATGTTACTGAAAATTTTAAACGTCATTTGGCATCCAGTGTAGACAGTGAAGTTAAACAACAGGTTCATTGATCAGGATTAAGTGCAGCTCATGTCTTGCTGTGAAGAGAAGTTTTTGTTCTAGTTTGTGTTCTTAGCTCAGGCTCGCTAATACAGCTAAGGTCCTGTTAAGCACGTTAATAGTTTTTACACTTAGAAGATAAGTCAGTAAGCCATATACTCTTTTAATAGTATATTTTTTATACAGAATTACATTTTTTTACTGATCTAGCACGAGATAGCAAATTCTGTTTAATTCTATGGAGGACTTTCAATCCTGCTTCCTAAACAGTGTGAAACTACAAAGGATTTTGATTTATGCTTTCTAGCTCAATTAAACTTGTGTTTTTTAACTTTCTGTCAGGAAGCCACGCCCCTACAAAAGTCAGAGATTAACTAACGATGTTTAAAACTGTTAAAACTTACCTAGCCACTGAGCTGTACTTGAAAACATGTTAATTACCACTTATTGCTAATTTGTTACCACTGTCTCGTCATCAAAGTCATGTTGTTTATATGGTGTCATTTGTCAGTGATATATATATTCAGAAAAAAAAAGACTAGCAGGGAGGAACACCAGTACTTTGCATTCAAGTGTTTGAGAAGGTGGCCATTTGTCTGACTTAAACTCTCAGAATCCCACCATGTCCTAGAGTTTCAGGATCTCATTCAGAGATGTTGGTGCTGCTTAGAGTTTCTACTGTAAACACTTTCAGTCCTACACGAGGAGAAATTACTGCAGTGATCATTGGAGGGCTGTTTTGGGAAAGGATTTGGGCTAGGCTTCGTTCTTGGCAACTTTGAAACTGGAATCATAGGATTTTTTTGTGTCTTTGCTTAACAGTTAAAATCAGGTGGAAAAATCAGTATGAAAAGAAAGAAAAGGAAAAGATTTTCTGACACAAGCAGGAGAAAGCCACATGCAGACCCGTCTATCTAACGTTTCCTCTCACTTTGATTATGCAACCCTTTCATGTATTTTTCACTGCAGCTTCTTTTCCTTTCAGTTGTTTATGAAATAATGAGAGGAGAATATCTGAAAAAGTAGCTTACCTACATTTTGAAAGCCATTAACACCAAAAATTTCATATGTGAGGTTAAGGGAGACGGTAACCAAAGTGAGTATTGAATTCAATATGCCAGTTATCAACAATGTTGGTAATTTTGCATTTATCCAGTGAACTGCTTGTCAGTTTTCAGCATGCTGCAGTTTATAAAACAATCTGGCATTGTTTTAAAAACAAGTGAATTCAGTGTATCCAAGAGGTGCTGTATTACAAAACCCAAAAATCCCCTTCTCAAAATTTACTGGTAAGGGCAGCAATGAAACGAATTCTTTGCATCTCTTTGTCCAGCCAGAATACGATCTTCTTGACCTATTCCCTTGCTATTAAGAGAAAAGCTCAGTCTCTCGATTATTGCAGATGAAGAGTTCTTTGTGCAAAATACTGATTTATTTTATAGCACCAAAGATGGGCACTCTCCTTACAAGCAAGGGGGAGATACCCTTTGCTTTAGGATAGTACAATCTGAGTGTCAGATTCCACCACCTTTCCACATGTTGCACGGTAATGCGGACTGTAAAGAGTTCCACCAAAATCCCCAAGCTTACTGGAGAGTAATGGCCCTCTGGTACTGAAGATGTGCTTAAAAATTGAAATCTAGCTCTACATAATAAAAAGTGGGAATACAGCAAAACATTAAATTCATTTCTGAAGTAGCTGGACTTTTATCAGGATCAGTATGGGGACTTTCCGCATCATCAGGCTGAAAACCCTGTATTTTATATGTTCCACCAGGAAATGTTAATGAAGATTCTAAACTCAGTAAGTGCAGATAAACAGAACCAAACAAAATACCAACTTGTAGGAATTTAGAGCATGTTAGAATATGGCAACTGCAAGTAGTCAAAGGAACATATGTAATAAAGATTAAGTTTGAATACTAGTGTTATTTATCTTTGCTCATAATTCTTGTGAAATAAAAAGTGCAGACACTTTAAGGCTCATTACTTGAAAGCAGAACAGAAAACATTCTTCATTTAAGCAAAGTTCAATCTTAAAATAGAAAGAAAACACACCTCTTAGCTGTGGTTTGCAGGCAGAGCAATAGAGAGCATGTTTTCCAGTATGTTTCCTCTGAAACTTATTTATATCTGTCCCTGCTGAAGTTTTTACTCCTTGGTTTGAAAGACTAGGTTAGTATCTCTTCTTTGGTTACTTTGTGGGTCGTGTATTTTTGTCAGATAACTAGGGATCATGCAGTTTCTTCTCCTCTTACCGGTTTTTGTGAAACTTGGTGGAATTTAGAATAGGATGGAAAGGGTAGTCAAAGTGTCAAGCTAGTATATCTGGTTGTACAGGTATCCCTGTCACTTGTTCTCTTCTTTTTCTGAGCATACAGACACACACACCCACACACCTCTTCCTTGTATCACTGTCACTGTTTTTCAAGTGCTAGAGTGCTTGGAGAGACTATTTGACTGGATGTATTTGATCAAGTAAAATATTACAGTGATAACACCCTAACAAAAATTGTCTTGTTTTTTCTTGCAGCAGATATGGGAGAAGAGTTTGTCAGCATGCTGACTGAACTGCTCTTTGAATTGCACGTTGCTGCTACTCCTGACAAACTTAATAAGGTCAGCGCCTTTTAGTGAGCCGCCCTCTGTTTCTTGGACAAAGGCAAAGGGGGAGGGCTTTGTTCTGAAACCTGAAACAGAGCAGTACCTACCTCAGTTCTTCAGAAAGCGAAGTGCAGGAGTAAAATGATGAATATAGAAAAGCTTTCATAAAAGAAGTGAGATTAATAAGGCAATACAGTTGCCAGAATGAGCTGGCACCATGGGCTGTGTTGGAAGGCCTGGAACCAGGGATGTCTCAGCAGAACAGAGCTGATGAGCTCAGCAGATTTGGTTTTACAAACCAGGAACAAAGGTCAGGGTCAGAATTATTTTTCTTGCTCATCATGTTTCTTTTCCTGAGGGACATCTCCAGACCGTCTTAGCTAGAATCTTGGATTTATCTTGTCTGGCTTCAGTCATCTAAAAGTTAGATGGTTAGAAGCTCATTACATCCCTAGTCACATTAGTACTGTCATGACCCTTTAAAGGTGATTCACCTGCTGATTTTAGGCTCAGATGAATGCTTGTCTCTCTAGATACATAGATAGACTATGGATAATTGGCTTAGGCTTAGGTCTTAACATATTTTAATTTCGCTTCTTGTCAAAAAGGAGACATCATACATTTCCTACTAACTATAACAGTAGTCTGAAGTTGTGTAAAACTTCAGAGCTTTTCCACTTCGATCTACTTTCATGCCTGGGAAGGCAGATGAAGATACAGTGATTTTCTATTTATTTTTCCCTTAAGAATTTAGTACATCACTCTTACCTCTCCAATTTTTTTTTCTTTTTTTATACCATCTTCATATTTTTTTATTTAGGAAAATTATTTCTATGTAAATTCCTTTGCAGGATACCTCATAGAGCTGAGTTATTAGTAACTTTGGTATTAATGCCTAGTCTATGTGTTGGTTAGGAATATCAGACCTGTAAAGGAATTATCCCTGTCTGATACATTCATATGCAGTCAAAAATGCTTCTCCCTACAGTTCCTTAAATACACACTAAACTAAATGCCATGCAGAGGATGGATATGTTAAAACATCTGAATGTGAAATTAATGTTCAGGAACATTTGATATTCTCTATTTGAGCTGAACTTTGGGGTTGTTTTCTTTGGCAGGCTAGGAAAAAAGCTCATGAATGGCTGGAAAAGGCCAGTTTTTCCTCCCCAGTAGACATAGAGGAGAAGCTAAAAGAAAAACCTGGAGAACCTGGTGAAGACAAGACTGAAAAAGAAGAGAAAATTGATACTGATAAAACAGGAGCAGATAAAAACAAAACTGTGGAGGTAAAATAGCTTTTGGAGGATAAGTTTCATTAAGCAAATTGTCAAACTTTGATAAGATTTCTTCTTTATCTTTGTGTGTTGGTTTTATAGGTCGTCCTTAGTTTTTAAAGTCATGGAAGTATTAAGAAATACTAATATATAACTACTCACTTCAGACCTAATAGTAAACTTACATAAATATTTTTACTGTTATTCTGTTCCCATAAGTAAATATCAAAGTAGCAGGTCTTCTGCCAATCACATGTGTTTTATTTTTTCTATGTTTTTGTGTGTCTGCATGTGTATACACAACATAGAGCGAGCTGAGGGATTCTGTGGTGTAATGGCAACAGCACACTGGAAGTCATATCTCAACTTTCCTTGGCATCTCTTTCTCCCAGTGGCAATACATGGAAAAAACTCTCAAAACGTTGTTTAAACTCTTTAACAGTTTAAATCAAAACAAACAGACAAAACAGAAATATTGTCAGCTCAGAAGTGCTCACTCTTTTTATGAAAGATAGCTCTTAAGGCTAAAAGTAGTGTGTCCATTTACACAAACCCTCTTGTTATAAGGTTAATTGTGTTTGAGTATTTTATGCCAAGTTATAGCAACGTTAAATGTGGTTGGTGTCTTTGTCAAGATTTTCTGAATGAATTCTGATAAAGAAAATATCTGTTATGTTGCCTTACAAAAAAGGTCCAAAGAAGGAGACAGAGTTACGCTGTGTATATTATGAGGTTTTGTGTGATTGCAGGTTTCCAGCTGACATCAGCTTGTGAAAGCTGTAACACCATACTGCTGGGTAGAATTTTTTATCATTGCTGATAAAAGCCACTTTTTTATTGCGAGTATTATCCGTTTCTACTCTGGAGATTCATCTGAGGAATGGCGCAATACTTTTGGCTCCATATGGAAGTAATTATGACTTATTCTAGAGTTAAGGGATCTTCATTTGTTAGGACTATGTTTAAAAGTTCTATGTTAGAAAATCCAAGAGCCTAACGTAGTTCCCATCCAAATAAATGGTAGACTTGTTCCTACTGATTTTTCAAGGTGAGTATAAGGTCTGTGTTTTATAAAATGTTGGTATTTCATTTTCCAGTATTGTTTGTGAGGATGACATCGTGGCTAATATTATTTCTTTATGTATGTGTTGGTATTTCCAGGTGGGGTGGGTGGGTCTCCTCTGTTTCTGTTTCTTCTATGTGTATAGATCTATATGTATATTTATCAGTGTTGTTACTATTGATTATGCTATTCCCTGTTTTTAATTTAAGGAAATCTACATGCTGTCCATTGAAAGTCTGGCTGAGGTAACTGCTCGTTGTATTGAACAACTTCATAAAGTAGCAGAATTAATTCTACATGGGCAGGAAGTAGAAAAAACATCTCAAGATCAAGCAAAAGTACTGACCAAGTGAGTATAATGTGCTTCATGTATGTATGAACATTTGACATTTGCTTAAAACTCACGAAGTTCCGTTCAGCTTTTGGCACATGAAGACACGGTAAGTTCACGGATCAACAAACGGCATGGGCTTTAGGGGTCTTGGTGATGTATTTTCTCGTGTAATCAAGGTATGTGGGTTTCCTGTCACTTTTTGACATGTCTAACAAAAACATGACCTATTCACAGGCTGAAAGTTGTTTCTGCTCCAGCAAGTGAATGTACCACACTAATTTGGGTTGCATTTCCTGTTCCCTCTACAAAAGATACTGTGCTAACATATATAGAATTCCTTTTTGGCGTGCACAATGCAGTCTTATTATTTACCAATAGAGTTTTATTATCTAGTGTTTATCTGCCAAAAATATACAAAAAACAATCTGTAGTTTAAACAGTAAGACCACATTTGTCAGCAACTCTGTGGTAAACCACAACAAAACACACACAAATTAAAGAAGCCAGTTTATCTAGTGAGACTCAAAATTCACATCTCAAGCTCTCTGTAGTAATTGATTCTACTGATTTCAATGAGTTTTGATATCAAAATGTTGTAAACACCTGGGTCCTAACTAAATATTTAAGCAAGTGTTTATCCCTAGGCATGCTAGTAACAATAGCAAAGGCCGTAGGAACACTTCAGTCTGAAACAGAGTACTTGAACAAGTATTTATCAGAATTAGAGCTAAGGTATATGGTGCACCTTGCAGGGTGAGGTTCTGTGTGATGCACTTGTGGATGTTTAGCAAACTAGTGAAAGATCTAGGAATCTATATCTCCTTGTTCTCTCTTATTTTAACCACAAGAGTACTTCCTCTTTTAGTACACAGTAGATGTTTTGTTGCTTAGATAGGAAGCTTCTCACTGTTTTCATTGAAGTTTGATCTATTTCCAACAGTATTTCTATGAGTTGTGTTGCTGCAATCATCAGAAAAACAATAGTTAAACTAGAAGTTTAGAATTTTAAAAATTGAAACATTGCCCTATCAAAAAAAGACTAGTGATGAGCCAACATGACAGCATTTTGCTACTGTTGTCAGCAATGGATTTTTCAGTGGAGGAATATAAAAACTATATAATGAACAAAGTCTACCCCAAAATATTTTAAAAATTACTATAAGCAAAACTGCATGAAGAACATTCTTGGCTTCTAAGATGAAGTTTGTGCCTGGAACAGTCATAGGGTTTTTATCCGTTGACAGGACAAGGATGTATTTTCATATTTGTCTTTCTGTTTATTTTAAAACAGTTTAACAAGTGCCATGTGCAATGAAGTTTCATCTTTATCAAAGAAGTTTTCTGATTCTTTAACAGCAGCTGGGGTAAGATAACAGCATTTTCTGTAGCATTTGGACTTTTAAAAACATGATTCACTTCTTGAAACAGAAATTATTACCGGAGTCCAGTGGCTTTACGTGAGGTACCAGCAAAGAGTACCAGCACTTCTTTTCTCAGATGAAGAACACCCCAGTATTTTTACAGCTAAGGAAGTTTATAAGCCTTGGTAACCTGCAGTGTGTCCCCAGCCTTCTAAAATCTCTCTTTCTAGACATCATTTCCCGTTGTTTCCTGATCACCACTCAGCACTTCTTATCTTCTTGTACTAAAAGGGCCCCACATTTGAAGTCCCACAACTTGATGATACTTTCTTCTCCCACACAGCCTATCCCTTTTTAATGCATTTGTGTAAAAGTATTAACAGATAACACTTCCAGTGCCTTAAAGTGGTTTCACAAGCTGTCTTCTTAGCCTTTGCTAAATCCCCTGGCCTACAGCCATTGTGTTTTCAAAAGGTTTAAGAGATTATAAAATCTGTTTGGTCATCCATCTTTAAAAAGATCACTCTGTCTTGCATCTCAAGATATTCCATTTAAGAACATCCATTTATCTGTGAACATCTTTGCTAGAAATAGTATCCTGCCTTTCAAGATGGTTCAAAGACAACTGTCATCTGAGTATTCTAGCAGGATCTGAAGGCAAAAATTGTGCTGTTGCTGAAATTGTTCTGTAAACGTCAGAGAAGAGTAAACTCTGGCTCTCCTGATTACTCCATGAAAATGTGAATGTACATCAAAGGAAATTTTGCCAGTTCTCCCATGAGCTCTTCCAGCACATCTCTGAGCTTGTTTCTTCAGAGTTATTTGTAGGGAACATGATTTATTGGGTTGCTTTTATTCTGAATAATTTACATTCCTTCCCATTACTCTGGGAGAAACTGCTTGTTTTGCATTTTGGGATTGTATTTTAGCATATCTTTCTGTGACACTTGCAATAAATACATGCATAGATGTATAAAAATGAATTGCATATGAAATATTAAGCTAGGCCAGCTCAGAAAATTGGAAAACTAAAGCTTTCATAAGCATTGCACTAGGTTTTGTCTTTATCAATTCCGCACTCAGTTTTTGAGGACCATGTTAGTTTTGTGGACGTTTCTGTGGACACATAAGAAATTGAGCACAAAGACACGTCCCACTGCCAAAATACTCTCTAGAAGAGAGTTTTAGTGGGGCAGCCTGGTGATCTTTGTGAGCTTTTGGAAGAAGATGTTGGCCTTCTGCTCACAATGAACAGTAGGAAAGTAAGGAGCACCTGTTACCCAGAACTGCAGAAAATCCTCCTGCATGTCCTAGTGGTTCAGCTTCCTCCTTTACCTGCCAACAGCTCCCAGGTTCACAAACACCAGTGTCCTGCAACATGCATTAACTCATGGCAAACTGAGAAATGGCTTAGAACAGAAAATACTGTTTTTTTCAAACATGATGCCATCCCTGTCATTGTATCTGTGCAATTCAGACGTCAGTTGTAGTGCTGGCTGTACACATAGTCCATGATGTTGGCGATGTTTCCAAGTGAGCAGTAACACAGAAGTAAAAAATAACAGCCTTGCTTGCAATGCAAGGTTTCTTTCAAACTTCAGTTTATTGATTCATACTGTTTCAGTTTATTGACAATCAACTAAAAGTGCACTTCGGAATGGATTTTCTAGTAACTGACAGTAAAATTGCTCTTCTTTTCTTCCTAACCATGTTCCCTTTGTTCTGCCATCTTTCTCCAAACTAAAATGAAAGTGTTTCATGTTTCTTTAAATCTGTCATATGAAAGCTACATGGCTGTAAGTGGAAATTCTTCAGTTAAATTAATCAGTGTTGTGTTTCCTTTGTTCTAATGAAGTCCACTGTTTGGTATTGAAAGAAAGCAACTCCTGCGGGATGTTCCTGTCGTTCTAAAAAAACACAATGCAAAGAACAGTTAAGAATAAAAAAAAGGAAAGAACACTTGCCATTTCAAAAAGCAGAGGAGCTAACAGCTCTTGGTTTTCTAGCATCTAGTAGTGTCACTACTCATTGTAGCCATCTTTTTTCCTATCTGGCAGTTGAGAAAAATGCTATATGTGCTGAGCAATGTTTACTGGCCAGCCTGCATTGTCCAGCTCAACATACATTGCTTTCCCTTTGGGGATCTGAGTTTCACCTGTTTTTCCTTCTGTAGGGGAGCTAATCTGGGCCTTTAATTTCCTTCTAAACACAGATATTTGTGAAACTTCTAAGAACTTCATTTTCCTTCTGACCTCTACTTTTCCTTCTTGTTTCCTTGAGACTGAGGAAAGAGTTAAAAAATCTGGGGGGGAAGATGAAAAGGGCAGTGGCAGACAGACAATATCATCATGCAAATCTCACATCCATAGAAAACATGCAATTTGAAACTCGGTGGTACATGAAGTAATGAAAAAGTAAAACCCCGGGCCCGTCTTAGTTCTTTGTACTCAGTGATAGAAATACGTAGGGCCTACTGGAGTGTGTTTGAAGTGTGGACACAGTTATCAGGAATACTGTGATAGACGGTCTGAATAAGAATCAAGGTGAAGCAAGAGCTTTATAGAATTCATAAAACCACTTCTCAGATATCTGTATATTTCTGTTAAATGTATTTTGTGTCCTGGCATTTCATTGTATTTTCTGGTTTATAGAGCAGTATGAAGGCAGAGGTTCTTAACCCCATCATCAACAGTGTGCTATTGGAGGTAAGCCTTCACATTTTTCACACTAGGAAATGTTCGAGTAAAATAAGTTTTAAATGAAACAGTCACATTTACATCTGAAGAAAGAACTGTATAAAAAGTAATGACAGTATCATTGCAGCTGTTCAGTGCTAGCTCATAAACCTCTCGGGTTTGTGTGCAGCCTCTCCCACAAATAATATGGTAGTAATATCGCATTTACTGAGGATTCTTTAGCACTATTATGACTGAAGTGAGACCAGCCAGCTCTAAAATTCTGCTGCCGCATTGGTCAGAGCACAGCAGACAATTTGCAATTTGCTGTTTAGCCCTTTTCTAACCTGCTCACAAGCCGCCTACTTCAAATTATTACTGCTCTGTTACCTACTTCAAATACTGCAAAGTATTTCTGATTCACAGGTGGTTTCAGACTATTCTTTTATTTAAAATTTGAGTTGCAGGGTGCTTCCTACAGTGCTTGCCACCCACAGGCATTTAGATTCCTACAAAGATTCACAGTCTAGCAGCAGGCTTGGCCAGCACATGGACAACCATGTGTCAGACATCACCAAAATGTCCATGAGTGATTTCTTTTATTAGATACCATGAGCTATGAGTCACCTCTTCTATTAGACAGCATGAGCTGTTTTTCATCAGAGAAGCACAGTGAGTAAAATGTGCCTTGGTTTTACTGAGAAGAGGTCAAAAGGGAGTAATATGCTTATGAAGTACTAAAATGTGTACCATCTGCAGCACCAATTCTTTTAACCCTGCTAATTAGACCACACCACTCTCTAAACATAAACATATAGTAGTGACTAAAAATTGTCATTCTGTATCCAATAGCTGTGTTCCCTTAAAAATGCAGAAAATGCTGTTTTACAATAAGCAATTTTGCACTGAATTAACAATACCTTTAAGGAAAACAACGGAAAGTTGAATAGAGCTATAGTAAAGGTTACTATATGGTTCCTTTTGTTATAGGGTAGATTTGCTGTTGCAGTTGATGTATCTTTCTAAGCTCCAGAAATTGCAAAATCTGGGAATGTCCCAAATTGTGGAATATCATGTTTTATACTTCTTAAATCCCATTTTTGTATACAAATATCTTAGCACAGCCTAGGGTCCTGGAGAGTTACAAGCTGCTATAGTGTTCAGTATGAGAAATTCCAAAAATAGCGCTGTGTGTTTAAACCATTATAATAATTCAAACTGTTAATTTAAGTGACACTTCTTCCACCTACAGCAAATTCAAAATTAGTTGTGTTGATGGAAAGAATAGATGATTTGTATTTTAAAAGCCAAATTTGCTTCTGAACACTGTGGCATTTTACTCTACTCACATTACAAACAAAACTGCCCAGGAGTTCAAGCTGAGGGGAAATCGGATTTTTATAGAGTGATTTAGGCTATCCTAATTAGGTGTAAGCTGTTGTAACTTAGCATTTTTGTTATCTACAGATTCTAAAAGCTTTTGTGAATGCACATGCTAATATAGCGTGATGCAGATGTTAAAAAAAGAAAGGTGTATTTAAAAAGTACAATGTAATTCCTGAAACACATAACAGCTATATTGATGACCATGTTTTCTCTTCCCATTAGGGTTGCAACAGTACCACTTACATTCAGGATGCTTTCCAGCTATTGCTGCCAGTTCTGCAGATTTCACATATCCAGACCAGTTGTTTGAAAGCACACGAGTGACAGATTCCCAGCAGTTGTCACCACTGGCCTTAACGGAAACCACAGACCTAATGTCTTTAACGTATGCAGACAGAAGAGGAGGTATGAGAGACGCCTGGCCACTCAGAGTCCTTCAGAGACACTAAACGCGGTTTTGCACATACAGTATTGAACATTTTAAAACTCTCGGACTTTTAGCCTTTAGAAGGAGTTAGTAAAGTGAGTAATTTCTTTTCCATTAGAGTGTATCCTTTACATTAAACTGAAGTTTGTTGCTATTAGCATTGACTTAAAAACAGATCCTAAATGTTCACCCTCTCAGTTTGTAGATGATATATGAAGCAAATTAGGATGTAAAGTTTTAAAAACGTTTCAGCCCAAAAGACCGTTTCTATTGTTTGCATCCTACCCGTCAGTTAAAAATGTCTATTTCAAAAGTTGGTTTCAGTATTTAATTTTAGCCAACATGAACAAATTATTGTGGTGTTGTGCTTGTTAAATATTATTTACAGCAGAAAGTAATATCATCATAATTATGTGTATTACTTACATAACACTTTGCATTGAAAGTTGTTCAGTAATAGGTATTCACTTTACTAAGTGAAAGTTATGGAGGATATGCATGAAGAATTTATACTGAAAAGACATTTTCTGAGCCAGTTAAGGGTACGGGTAAAGCTCTGTATTTGCTGACCCATAATTTAATATTCATTTATGTCTGTTTCTTAATTCCAATGGCTGAACAACATTGCAGGCCAAAGTAATCTTTTTAACATGCAAGGAATAGATGGAAAGGAATAGAAGGAAAAATGCCTTTTGTTTGGCAATTGAAACACCCCCAGAATCATCTCCTCTCAGATGTGTTACCAGGTTAGCACTTTGGGCTTTAAACATTATGAACCATTTTGTCAAATGGAATTACTGATGCTACAGTTGAGAAACACAGCTTAGGGGCACAGAAAAGAAGTGGTGAAAAGAAGTCAGGAGATAATTGCATTGGGTGGGGAGGTCACATATCAGAGCAATCACCTTCTCGCTGAGGCGGTAGCTAGACAGATCATGAATGAGCAGCAGGAATGATGTTTCACAAGAACACTAGCAACCGTCATAATTTGTCCATATCCTCGGCTTAAAATCCTGAGCTGTGAACCTCAGAAGTTGTTTAGGCTAGTTTACCTTGTAGACAGGAAGAACTTCCCTATATTTTATATATCCTGTTCTCCCAGATTTTCACTGTTTATTAGGTTTCTTTCAGCTATTTTGTATTTTTTTTCCTCTTGATAGGCTCATTAATTGTATTTAAATGCTTTAAAATTATAGGTAACATCTGAGTATGTTTAATCGTAGAAGCATAATTCATACATCATAGAAACAATGAAATAGAGCATGAGGAAATGCTATCTTGTTGGTTAGAAAAGAGAAACCATGTATCTATCGGCTTTGCACATGGGAACTTTTTTGAGTCCAAATAAGATGGGTCCGTTTGTGTCTTATACTACTGTGCTCCCTCTTCTGCTGTTGCACGTGTTGTGACTTTTCCCCCCTTTGTTATTTAGAGATGAAATTTTCACTATCCCTGAGATAAGGTTTATTATGCAAAATCTATTTTCTGCCATCCTGTAATTTAAGAGATTGGAGATATTTTTCTGGGTAAGTAGAAGGGGTACAGTCTTCAGATCCACTTACACAGAATGTAAAAAAAGAACTTACAGCAATGTGAACAAAAATAAGAAAGCCCCTTGGCAGCTGAAAAGGCAAACAAAGCTTGACATTCATTGGTATTTATGCCATTTTGAACAGACAATGTTACCTCAGCATGGGAGAAAGCGGGGGACAGAAAAGCACAACCAGTAAGCAGACTCACTAGCCCAAAGGTAGACACAGCTCCCACCAGCTGTTACATCCACAACACTTCTATCTGGCATCACCTTATTTCTGAAAGCGTCATTTCAAAAGTGTATTACAAAATAACGTTTAGTTGATGCAAAACTTTTCATCTCTGGCTTCTACACTTTGAGGGGAATAAGCGGACTCTTCTCTAGTAGTCCTGCCTGGCTGCTGGAAGAGACACAAGCTTGACTTGTTGACCAGGGGTCGTTCTTATATACACAGCTTGAACCAGAAGAACAGCTCCTCAGTGTGGATTGCTGAGGACCAGGTACTTGCTCCATGTCCCTGATCATGAGCAGTTCTCAGGTTTAAAGCTCTGGAGACCAGTGAGAGCATTCAGTAGCTTGTGAAAAAACCTGTCTGAGGCATTTTTTTCTGTTGTTCTATGCTGGCAAGCAGAATTTAATACCTAGTTAAAAGCTTGTTTATTTTTCAAATTGAGACTGTCAAGAAAAGCCTAGTGTTTTCACCTATCAATCATTATATCCTGGATTTATTTTTACTTTAATTTGATCATTATTTTGCATCAAGAAGCCTTTCTGTCCATGTTGGAGTGGAGCTCTGCATCAGGTATCTGTAAACATCGTATTGCTGCCAAATGAGTCATAGAACAGAGCAATAGTTCTTTCATACTGTTCCTGTGCTAGTTAATATTTTCAGATATAAACGAATTTAGTTACTTTTTCATATGGATCTTCTTTTCCTCTGAAATGCAGTGCAGAATATATAGTGTTAGATCTGTCAGAAAAATGTGTTGACTAATAGTGGTGCCTTTTAGCAGAGGCTGAACAATATAGTATTAGAAGCCTGAGGGGGTAACGTCTGAAATCATTGAGGGGCATTCTTAAGGCAAAAATTGCTTGTCTGAGATACTCCTTGCTAAAGGTTTCACTGTCTTGCTTAAATTACCTATATATTGAATAAAACACCTTACCCTAAAGTAAAAGAAACTATGAAAAATAACATGGAAACTTAAAAGTATTTACATCCATACAATGTAGGAAGGGAAATAGGGCAGAGTAGGAGCATAGGGACACTCCATCTGATCTCACATGCAGTCGTCTTGTCCTAGGAAAACTGAATGCTATATCTTGAAATAAATTTTAGGTAGATAATATTTCAGTAGAAAAATACTATGTGGATGTAACCAGAATATTTTGTTTACAGTGGTTTGTATTTTTCCATGAGTCAAATAAATCTTTTGAGATACTGAACTGAGACAGTCCACTAAAGAAGCATGTTTTGAAGAATAATACGATGGGAGGATGTACTCAGTGAAGTCTTTCTGATTTTACCTTTGGAATGACCCTGTTTGTTGCCTTAAACTTTTAAGGGAGAGTGTTCTTTCCCGACCATCCTTTTCCAGGTCAGTGCACTGAGTGTGCCTTGGCACTCATCAAAATGCTAGGTTTTAAGTACTTAATTAAAAAAATAACCTAGGCTGCAAAAATTACCTGGTCTCCTGAGCAGATCTGTTTTTCCTGGCATTCCATTCACTTTTACACGGAGACAAAGGAGGCAGCCTTCTGCACTCTCCAAGTTGAGAAATTTGTCAAGATGAAACTTAAAACAGTGTCTGCAAACCTACAGCCCTGCTGGTGATCCACTGTTACAGGTCGTCGCTGGAGGATGCACTGCAAGTAAACTATTGGACAAGCCATTCGCTGTATTTGTATGTTAAAGGTATTTGCTTTTTCTTTTCTTTTTTCTTTTTTTCTTTTTCAGGCAAACAAACCAAAGCAAGCTGTAAGTTGTTTGCTGCTTTTCAGGGTGTAGTCTATTCATGTGTAAATATCTCTTCCCCATGATTTGCTCCCCCACTCCAGCATCCATTGCTTGAGACAGCTGAACAAAAGAACTGTCTCTTCCACTTTTTTCATGCTGTTTAGATCATCCACTCAAGCTGTTAATACCTTCTTCTAAAATGCACCACAATCATAGAATACAAAATCAGTCATTAGAAGTTGAGATGCTTTTTAATGATGTTTCCAGTGTCACCCACCAGTCAGGATTCGTAACAACTTTAACGAGTCTGAAACACTACAGTATTTTCAGTGACAAATACAGATTTTCTCCTTTTTTCTGATTCACAGAAGTGTTCTTATCCGACAAGCAGTCACCCAGCTCATAGGATTATCTTTGAGACATTCCAGTTCTATTTTGAATGACAGCCCTGTCCTTTCTGTTCGTCTCAAAAGAATATAAAGAGAGGAAAAGGACTTTCCCGAGTTCTTATTAAAACCATCTCAGAACAAGGTTTAATGTGACACCACCAGCCAGTCTGACCTACTTTGAAATTCTTACAGTCTGACTGGAAAGCCCTCTGGACTTCAAACACATTTTTCTGTCTCAGGTCAACCTTTGTTGCTGAAGCTGTTTTTAGTGTGTGACCTGTACATTTTCTGTGCTTTAACTCCTGCTTCAGCATTCATAATACTTATGGGGGTGTGCAGTTTTAGAATTATAAAACTGAAAATAAAATGTCAGAAATTGTGCTGTATTAAAAAGGTAGGAAAGGGAAAATGATTTTCAAAGAAAAAAAAGAGAAGGACATGCTGCCTGGAAATAGCAACAATTTTCAAGGTTGGATTAGAGAAAAGGCACTCCAAAAGAATTTTTCAGTGTTGTTCAGAATAAACAAGAGATGACATCTGATTAGTTCCAGCAGAACAGGAATAACAGCACTTCTGAAGTGAAGTGAAAATCTGCACAAACTTAAAGGAAGGAAGTCAAAGATAAGAACATCCAAAAAGGAAGAGCTCAAAGGGAAGAAGACAGCTAATGTGATCACTCTGGATCTGCAGAGCTCGCTCCCTCCTTATTGCCTGCACCCCACAAGTCCCTGAGCGCACATCTGCTGAGAACGCCTTATTAGCCTCCCCGCTTTGATCTCCTGTTCACAGCTTCCATTTTCAGTCTTGGGAGGAGGTGCTCTAACAGGCTCAAAGCAGAGCACTAGCTACTCATTCTGCCTTTCAAACCTTTTACCCAAGGAGTGAAAAAATATTACTTAATGCAACGCTACAACAATGTGCAAAAGGAGTCTAAAAAAACTGCAGCAAGGACTAGTTGTAATTCTTAGTGAACTGAATTTGCTGCTGCTGTAAAGAGGAAGGCGCTAAGACCTTACTCCAGCAAATGTGTGGTGTTTCCTTCTGCAGTACAGGGTTGAAGCTGAAAGGCATCTGACAAAAGGTGCCAGTTCTGGAGTCAGTGTCACCTAAATGAAAGGCAGAACACTGGGTAATTCAAAGGGTTTTTAAACACCTTCAGAAGCCTCTCAATCCTTTTACTAGACTTGGAGAAGTGCAGCCCTACTCTTCCTGCCCTTGCTTACCTCAGACACTGTATCAGCAGCTTAATCGATGCTGGCATTTAAGGTGGTCTCTGCCTTTCCTCCAGTTCCCTTCCCCGTTCTGCCCCGTGTCCATTTGGCACATTCCTGCACACCATCAGTTCTGCCTTCCCCACCATTTTTGTTCACCCCACTCCCCTCCACCTTCATGCCTCCTTCCAGCCACTGGTTTCTAACTTTCTTCCCTCCTGCCCATCGTCTTCTGCTTGAGAGGCTGCACCAGTACATCCTTCCTCTCCACACATGTTCAGTTTTGAAAAAGCCAAAGATGAAGACAAGGGATTAAGAGGACACGGGAGGAGAGAAACTAAGAGGATCTCAGGAGAAAATGAGAAGACATCAACTGATTGCTTTTTAGTCCCCTCCTTCCTCCTCCAGCAAGGAGGCTGGACTACAGATTGCCTGAGGTCCCTTTCAACCGGAATGACCTTAGGATCACTTTTTTTCCTTACCATTCTTACCAATCTGTCCCCATTTTCCCACTGTTTCCTATAGTTTGGATCCTACTTGCAAGACAAAGCTCTACTCAACAGAGATTAAAGGCTTCTAAGAGCCTTTTGGGTTTACTTGCTCTTGATGTTTTTAAAGGTAACTTAGAAGGTGGAAGCTTCCAGGGCAGTGAAAACAAACACTTTGATAGCTGTGGAATAACTGCAGGCCATAAAACAGTAAGTCACAGCTTAGCCATCCAAGGAAAAGAAAAGCAGGAGGTTATAGGCAGCAAGAATAATGGAATTAAATTATAGGAAAAAGGAGACTTAATCGGGGTCAGAAGGAGCAGGGCCATCCCTACCAACAAGACCGCTGGGTTACTGAACGGGAAGAGTGATGGATAGTGCCGGCATTGGAAGCATTTAAACGCTGACTAAAATGGCCTTAGCAATTCTACAGTGATTTCAGATAGATCTGTCTCTTCCTCTGTACGCCGCTCTTCTACAGTAAGAAGGAAGAAAAACAGCCAGAAACAAATTGTCAGAGGCTTATTTTATGGACTCTATTAAAAAGCCCATTTCTGAAAAGCTTTACGTTATTGCCACAGATAAGCAATAAAGCCTCAAAAGCCCCCAAATCAAGAAAGTCAGTATTTTTCTCTGATTTTTTTTATAAGATGGTAACAAACAATAGAAACAAATGCTTCCATCTTATCCAACTAAATATTAAAAATTCCATATGGCCTCAAGTCATTCAGAAGCTAATGTTCACAACTATTCCTATTAAATCTGAACTGCTTGGTGCTGTATAATGACCGGAGAAGCAATTTCGGAAAGCTTCAGGAGGGAAAAGCTATATAAATGTAAGGGATGGAGGTTATGAAGTATTAACACGATGCTAAATTGCTGCATATCATATTTGCAATGGGCAGTTTACAATCTGTTCATCCTGATGGATTTAGCACAAGGGAGCCTGAAGTCCTGGCTCCGCAATTCCTGTCTCTGCCTCGTAATGGATGGTTAAATCGTACCCACAAATAATGTGCTAGCGCCGAATGAGTTGGGGACCCTGCTCAGCACAAACAGCTCCAGTACACTCAGAGGAGCAGTAATAAATGGAAAGTGAGGAAAAGTTCCAGGAGATAATGAGCCTGAATACTAATGACCTAAGCTAGTATGAAAAATAGAAATGCAATTTATCAAAAAGTACAAAACCCATTTGGTGTCCTAATGAGTTATTAAAACCCAATAATAACGACATTGTGGTTTGAAGCCAAATTACTATTTTTCACATTTTTTTCTTGATGCACTGAGATGTTGCAGAATTTATGAAGGTCTTCCTGGTTTACTGCAGAAATGAAAGTACTGCAGAATTCTCTCCGTCAATGATCCTTTAGCCACCTTCCTCAACAGCCAGAAATTGTATCTTTTAAGCATCTTAGTCACCTAATGCATTAAATAGGCTGAAAACTGTGCTTGTTTCATGGGGATAATTTCTGTCTTTAAAAAGACTCTCTTATCCTATGGAAAATGTATAACAAATTTATTCTCTGACAGAAAATGAAATTATTGCAAGGATTATCTCACGACCATATGATTAAGTATAAATCCTGCATGAACTGAAAATGGATGTGAAATTTATATTCTCCTGCTGAAGCTGTTTCTACAGCAAACCATGTTTGTCCATCATTCATATTTTCTTAATACCAAATAGCTCTGGCAATGGATAAAATGGAGCTTCTCAACTCAAATGCACAGTTGGCTTTCTGATGACAAGATGGATAACATAGCTGGAAATGGGGACGCTTTCTCCTGTGCTGTATGATGTGTCTTCTTTCACCCAGCAGTAACGATATTTCATATGGCAACATCTGAAACTAAAGAAAACAGTATCAAAAAAAAAAAAGAGGAGGTTAATTCGGTCTTTCCTAATTTATCTTAAATGCCATTCTTTTGACTTTCACAGTCATGAATTCTCCTCTTTATTACAAAAGAAAACAACATTGTAACTAGGAGGCAGACGAAATAGACAGTACACAGTGGATTGGAGCAGAAGACCTAAGGATGATACCTGCCTGCAGAATGCTGGTTTGGGTGCTCGCCCCACGAGAGTGTGATACAGGAACCCGTGTGAGAAGCACTGAGCTTTATTCACTTTCAGGGCAGCTTGGCAAGGTAAGAGTAGGCAGAGCCAAAAGCTGCCCTAGAGACCATTCACCACGTCCACCAGGCTGAAGTGTTCCAGTAAGGATGTCCCTCAAGCATCTCAAACTGGCTTTCTGCAGAGTGTCTCCATCTACACAGAGATCAGCATGGAACTGTCTTTTAAAGGTAGGTGGTGATGTCTTTCCTTCAAGTAACTGGGCAGGCTTAACTCTCTTCTCTCCTGGCAGCTAGATGAGGGGAGAGGAGTTTTATGTGATACTTGCCTCCACTCCAGAATCACTCGCTCTCTCTCAGCTCCTGGGCATCTCTTCATGAACTACTCCACCAGCAGCAGAGCATTCAGAAGTAAATCTGGGATGTTAACAAGGTCTTGCTGCAGCTGAGCCAAAATGAGCTAAATTACCGTAATGGGAAAAAAATAAAAATAGACCAAGCCAAACCACCAGCTGGATGAAAGAATTTGCAAACCAGTGCCCAAGTGCATTTCCTGTACTGTACTATGTCACAGGGCAAATTTGCAAATAATGAAATAAGGGCAGCTTTTTCCCAAGTGAAAAATACTCCTCAGTAAGCATCAATGAGACTTTTGAAATTTGGACTGCAGCTCCCAGAGTAGCATGTAATACTACTTCATAGCAGTACATTACATACATAGTCATGCATACTTCAAGGAACCTTGAAGTATGAAAATGCCCGGATCCCAGTCAAGCTCATGGTAGCTTTTAGGGAACTAGACAATGTCGGGCAGGGGAAGCGCAGTATTTCTGTCCTCTCACTCTGGGTGAAAAGGCAAATGTAGTTTGTCACCCATTCTGGTAGTTCATGTGGCTGCAGGCCCAATACCAACCTCTGTCTCCCTTTTCCTTTACACGATAAGAACTGGGATAAGAAGTGTTCCTTGGCTGTGAAATCACACTGGAGGCAGCAGCTGCTGCAGTGAGCTAGAAAATGACAAGTGTAGGCAGGATACAATGCATCAAAAATTGATGCTGGCTAATGGAACAGTGGGTTGAAACAGCCTGCACAGTGCCCATTACAGTCCAGTTCGGCAAGCAAGCAGGAGTGCTTCCCTTCGGAAACCCCTAAGTGTCTGTTTTGGAGAGAAATACATCCTGGCATGCATTTTATGTCAAGCCCAATAAATGTGCTGAGCACCCTGCAATCTGATTCTGTGAGCTCTTCCACACTGAGAGGAGTTTGCACTTTAATGTATGATGAAGGCTTGAATCCATTATAGAAGCAGAAACAGAGAAGGAATTATCTTTCATGATATTTTAAAAATAAATATGTAATTGAGCGATAATTTAAAGCTGCATGTGGGCATAAATCTTTTTTTATGGTTATCTACAGGAATTGATGGAAGCATAAAAAGCAACGTCTTACAAAAATGGCCAACTGGCAAACCCAGTATGTCAGTCCTAGTGGGAACTTCTGCCTTCAGCAGGATCACACCCAGTTTTATGATGACTTTAACCACAGTACTATCACTTCTGAGCACTGAAATGATGCTTTTCAGAAAAAGTGTCAAAAGGATAATTGGAAGGATCCTAGCAATTTAAAATTGCACCTACTGTTCTTTACAAATACATGTGTGATTTATAAGAACAGCTTAACTGCAATCTTCCTCTCGCTCCCGAATACTCTTGGTATGTGTCTTTGCTAGAATGTTTTGAACTATGAGTTTGTGTTTTCCCCGCATAATTCGTATCTTCTGTTGTTTGTGTGGGTGTCTTGCTTGAAGACAGATGAGAGGGATTCTTTTAAATACGAAAACATTTTTGTAAAGCCACAATCACATGAAGAAAAGCAAGCAAAAAATACTTTCAGTTGTCCTTTGTGTTTGTCCTACTAAGTTCTGCAACGATGGCATTTAAGACCTCTTCAGGAAGGCAGCAGGGGCCTGAGGCAAAGCCCGGGTAATACCCTGGGTGGACCTGCATTCCATTTTCCTGGTATTAGACTGAAACGTGCACAATTAAATTTCTCAATTGCTAGGGGAGGGTATCCTTAGAAACAAGGGCAGTGATGATACTCGGAATGTAGCTGGATAGGAATCAGCCTCTCATACACTTAGTGACTTAGAGATTTCTTGTGCCTACCATTCCACATGGGAGGTTTGTGTCCATGTGCTTCTACATAGTAAGAGAAGAAAGAGACCCATCAACTTCTTTCTTTTTACAATTTCTTTGAAAGAGGTTTTCAGCTTTTAGCCATCCACATGCTTCCCCTGTGTGTCATCCCTATCAGTTACCTGTCATCTACCTTATATTCCAGTTTTATAATATATTTCACCTCAAGATAAGATTGTGGCTGAAATTCTATTTTTACTGGGAAACCAACTTGTCTTATCTAACATACAGCTACAGCATCACTCAGAAAGAAGTACAGAGATGTGAAGCACCTGACATGTTCAGGGATCTCAAAGCTCTTTACAGAGAGATGGAAGTGCTGGTGGTGAAAGGCAGTGTACCAAAAATCATTGGCAATTGCTGATGTAGAACTTCCATCAGGTTTTATGCCGCCTTTGACATGTCCACCAGTTTTATTAAGGGAGCTAATGGGAGGCAGGACACTAAGATTGTTTCATCTTGTCCTTGGGGCATTGACTGTCAGAAAGATTGATACAGTAAATAAAATGTTTGGGGTAAAAGTGACCAATTTGAGTGAATTTGACCAAACAACATCTCAGAGCATGACACTGGACAATTTTTACAAGGAAAAAAAAAGTCCAGAACAGTTGGCTTTAATACACTGAGTTTTCCTTCTTTCCTCGTAAAATGGCAGCACTTCATCCAGGAACTGTCAGGTCTGTATCTGTCTCTAATTTCCCCAAATAAGAGAGAACATTGGTCTGTCCCTCGTCACTCATTAAATCCATTTATGCCCCTTTTGATTCAGAGAATGCTCTCCCTGAAACAGGCAGAGGACAGAAGCACTGCAGAGGGGGCTCACAATTACCCCTCATGCTACACACATTTTTATTCTGCCCTGACCACTCTAAGACTGAAGTGCACCTTTGGTGTGGAAGAGGCCAGCGAGACCCGCGCAGCCAGCCTGCCCAGACTCCACCTGGCTCCACTGCTGTGGAAGGACAGACTGCCACAAGGGCAGGACACAGACACAGAGGTCACTCCGTGGGACAGGTTTCTTAAGCCTCTCAGGGCAAGTTCAGCCAAAACCTTCCCTATGTAACAATGATTTCTGGGCTAACCATTAGCAAAATCATCTTGCTGGATGCTCCAACACCTTCAGACAGGCTGTTCTTCATATATAGGGCTGTTTTAATGGGTATGGTGATTTGACTCTTAAGTGCCCACTTTTATTACTTACTCCAATTATTCTTTTCCCCTACTGTTTGTTTTAGGGAACGGCCATTGAATCAAGCGCATTCAGAAACGTTAGTCCTCTTACGGTTTCACATGCTGCATTTTTTTAAGTACAGACAGCTAGCAGCCTCGCTTTGATATATAAATTCAGTATTTATCCTTCTGATCTGCTCTCGCAGAGAGCTATCAGTCTTGCTATCTCCTGGTATCAGTCCAGCTCCTTGTCTCTGTCTTTTTATCTGTTACAGAAGAGGGTATTCACTGCTGGCACTTAAAAAAAAAAAAAAGAAAAAGAAAAAAAAGCAGACCCAGATACATCCAGATATACATTCCACAGCATTTTAGAGCTACTAAAACTAACAGTTGATACAAGTAGTGGTTGTACAGTTAAATGTACCAGTTGATGAAAGTAGTGCTTTGTGAGTTAAAAGCACCACAAAAATCTCTCTTTTGGCTGAGGAGAAACAGTCCTCACTGCGGTGCAAATTAGTAACAAGGTGTCATTGACAGACACGGAAGCTGGATCTCCAGAGCCTTTTTCTAACCTGCAGTCCTCAGCATTGCCCCGGAATGCAAATACTTGCCCTGAATAAAATGTCCATGCTTTCTATCTAAATGAACAGCAGCCTTGAAATTTACAGTAATTTGTGTCACCTTCTGACAGCACTAAGGAAATACATCTACAGGTGTCATACGTAAAGAGAGGACTGTCCTAAAGCACTTGAGAGACTTGGCTCACTCATTTTTTCCAGGACAGTTGCTAACGTGGTGGTTTAGTAAAAGATGGCAGAAACAGAAGAGGATTCTTAACTTCAGCACTCAAATGTAATAATAATATTTACCGTGAAAATACGGAGACATTAAGTGACCTATGCTGAAAAGATTCCCCTTTGGCAAAGGCACGAGTACAGGAGTTGGTACATATTTTATTAGCTGAATTAGCTGTGTGTGGCCATGTGTGTGGTCATAGCTTTAGCAATATACTTATATTCTATAATCAACAGTGTTGTTTTAAATGTAAAGACATTTAAAAGTCATTTACAAAAGGAAATGTCTTTTTCTGATAGAAAATGAAAAATTCAGCAGAACGTAGCAATGTGTTTAATTATTGATCTCTCTCCTTCTATTAGCAAGACAAATACTTCCCTGTTGCAGACTGGAGCAAATAATATGCCCTATACTTCACTCTCCTGTTCAATCTGGACTTTTAACGTACTAAATTTCTGTGGCCAAAACCAATGTTGTCGAGCCTTTCAGCTTTCAGTGTGTTGGGTTAAGGGCCATTGCTGAGGTCATCAGCAGGTTCTCCAGCGCAGTAGCAACAATGATGGTGATAGGAGTGATCCTTGCTTTTCCATTTTCTCCTCTGTACGGCTTCTGTTGTACCTACACACCGGCTGTGTAGCCTCCTTACACAGAAATCAAATAACCACTCTGCGCTGTGGTTTGTGCTTTCTCTGAGCGCAGCTTCAGCTGGTTGGAAATGAGGGAAAGCTTAACTCAGAGTTGTTTGCCTGTGCCCTTCTTGCCTGTTTGATTCAGGGCAGGCATTGAGGTAACTCTTACCAACTGTACTGAAACCAGATTCGAAGCAGAGAAGGGCTGATGTTAACACTATCCCCAGGGGAGCTCTCTCAGGTTTCTAGCTCAGACTGGAACCTTCCTTGTTTGAGGTTCTTGTATCGGTGGTCTGAAATGCATGTGCTTCGGGGGAGCAGCTGGCAGCAGGATACAAAGAAGGTGCTGCAAGCAAGCTCCTGGTACATGCTTTCTTAGCTCCACTCCACCTCCTTCTTGGGAAAAAAAAAGAGTTTATCAATTCGATGCAATGTGTAGCTGTCCCTGTCAATTCTGGGAATTTAATCTTGGTGTTTTTCAGTCTTAGTACTCAGATATTCGTGTGCAGCACTTCTAATGCAACCATCTCCTCTCTCTTGGGCAAACTAGTCTTTAGTACATGAGACTTCATGGGACAGCTCTAGCACTCGTGAGAAAAGCAGACCAAAATGGCTTCTAGGTAGCAAGCTTTCCCGGAACTGCTGTGTCGTTAGCCACCAAGCTACCCACAAACATAAGTAATAATGAGCTGAGTCTGACCTTATCAGATGAAAGGGGAAGTGTCTCTTTGCAAGAAGTGAAGCAAAACAAAAGCAGAAGGTGCTTTTATTATTTTTGCAGAGTATTTAGCTTTGAGACAGTATTCCTTCGAGAAATGTTATTCAAAACCTAACATGATGAAAGGCAAGATCTAGATCTAAGTTCCTGTCTCTCCAGCAGAGTGTGTCTTTCCACACAATGTCATATAACATTACAATTTCATGTAATTTTATTAATGTTCACATTCATTAATCCCACATATCACATTCGGCTTTCACCTCACTGCCAGCAGTCCTTCTGACTGTGTTATGACCTGGAAAGCAAACGTACTTCTATACAGTGCAGCACTGGAACAAGGTATTTGGGGTTTCTCAAGGTACCTAATCTTTTTCTTTCATTCACTGACCCAGAGATTAAGAAAAGGGATAACTTCATCCCAAAGTGTCCTGGATCTCATATATTGTCTCACGGAGCAACCAAAGATCTGCACAGCTGTTCCAACTCTTCCTTCTACCCTTTACTACATAACACCTAAGGTAATGAAGGCAAAAGCAGTGCTAGCAGGTCAGTCCCAACCATTACCCCCACCTCTAGGAACACAAAAGTTTAAACTTGCGTGAGAATGGGCCATGAATTCTTTTTCCTGCTTCTAAAAGATGAGTTTTGGTGAACCCAACCTCCTGGAAGGACAAAGCATGCTACTCATCAGCCATAATACTGTATAAATGAAGGCACTGAATACTAGCGAGCACCCCCTTAGCAACACATCCTATTACAACCTTAGAAATGTTTAATTTTTCACCTAAGAGTATATGTTCTCACAGGAAACAATTAAGGTGGGCAGGTACATGACAGACAGGGATATGGGAAGATAAAGGTTTACCTGAGAGGCAGTTGACAGGTATCAGAAAAAGAAATGGCTCAGTACTGAAGTGGTTAGGAGGAGTCCTTGCAGAGAGGAAGAAGCTGCCCTAGGGAAAGGCTGAGGGGGCAGCCCTCTGGGAAAGGGTCTGCTCGCTCAGCAGAAACTTGTGACATCCAAATGGCAATCAGCCAAAATCAGATCATCTGAGAACTGCTCCCAGCTCTGTCACGGCCTTCCCAAGTCATGTTGTCTTTTTCTGCCTCATGATATCCTCATTTTAAAATAGTAATAATGACAACTTTTCATCTTTGTAAGTCCTTGTAAGATCTATGGATAGATCACTTAAAAAGTGGTTAGTATTTTTCATTACTATAATACACTGCCCAGTAACCCATCTAGTCTCTCATAAAAGCCAAACAATAATCACACACAATTATTAATTTATCATGGCCGCATATCATCTTGTGTCAGCAATGCTGTTAAAAATTTCTTTTTTACCTCTGCTCTCAACATACAAAGTAATTGTTTTATGATTCCACAAGAAGAATAAAAATCAAACTGCTCTTCAGTACATTCATTTTTTAATACTTTAAGAAGATAGCATGACATGATATTGAATTTCCAATAAGACTCCATTCAATTTAAATATATGTAAAGAGGACCTTTTAAAGCTTTTAACCTAAAAAAATCACCATAAACTGTAATACAATCTGTGCAAGTAGCCATAACCTTGTCTATGCCATTGATATATTAGCCCATATTACTTATTTAAGCAGCATCTGTTCTGTTTCCAGGCATTACAAGTATTGCCAGGAAGAGGTATCTCTTACTGCACATTCTATCTCTTACTGCACATTCCTCTTCAGACTTGTTTCCTTGCATCTGGACTTCCTGAAACAACTTGCTGGAGTAATTGGGCTGGAGAAAGTTATAAGTGGGAGACTAGTTTTAGTTCCAAGCTGAAACCAGCTTCTTGTCGTTCCTTCTGCTTGGTGTAACAGTGACAGAGAGATCGATTTTTTTGTTTGTTTGGGGAATTTGATCAGCAAACTATTTCAAGTGTTATTTTCTTCGGAAATCATTTGCAACTTGTTTCTTTCCTCTACCCTTGTCAGAAACAAGTGTCAGCGTAATGCTGAAGTCCGGGATACAATATTCTACACCAGAAAAACAGTGTCAGAATTTGTGCTGAGGCCTTCAGGGACACACAGGGTTTAAAAGGCTAACACATTTGTTTATAGATCACTCTTGGTAGCAGAAGGGAAACTGATTTTGTTTCCCTGCCACTCAGCTCTCACAAAACACATTTTCCGGTTTGTCATCTCATACTCTTGGCTAGAAGAAGTAGCAATTTATTTTGAGCATATATTGTGTACTATTAATCCTAAACATATGAGGCAAACCAGAATAATTGGAGATGTAAGGTATTTACTTACCTTCTACAGTTGATGCAGCCACATGACAATGCTCTTGTTCAGGAATTACAGGCAGTATGTTTGTGGTCTGTGCAGTCAGTGCAATCTGTTGTTTGCTGGTTTTCACTGTTGAAAGTTAAAATCATTTTTTTCCCTATTATTAAACAGCAAATACATCCGCAGAGTGTTAAACATTGAATCTGCAAGTGTGAAAATAATTGGGACCTATGTGAACACAAGGGAGAGGCAGACAGCCAGTTTTTCAGGGGGATTTCAGTGCCTAGAGATGCAGAAAAACGTCAGGAACTCCTGAAAGTGCTAACCCTGTTTTGTATTATCTTGATACCAGTGGAACTACAACATGCTGATCCTAAGTCTCCCTGGGAAACAGCTTGAAGGTAGGTAACTAAATTGGTCTTGGAAATTTTACTACCAGTGAAAATTCAAAGGCATGCAAATTTGGGGTTAAGTAGAGTCTCCCAAAATACAGAAACCTACAGTTAAGTGGAAACAACTGAAATTTACAGTGTGAACTTTATGATTCATTTTTGCATAAGGGCAGCCCAGACCGCCCTCAGGAACACGTGCTGTGGCCTCAGCTAACTTGCCATACACAGAGGGAGAGCTGCTGGGTATCAGCCAGTTGTTAGCACAGATGACAGCATGCACCTCAGAAGCAGGGAAAGGTGTGGTGATGGCTTTAGCACACTGACAAAACAGATCCTGATATGATACACCTTACTGGGATACAGACAAAGAAATGCAGAAATAGCAGTCAGGCAAATGAACTCAGAGTTGTTGATCTAATTCATTTTTCAACAAGCTACTGTAGAACATAAACAATATTTTAACTCCAGGTCCATCTGTCCCTGATCATCCATAACTTCTGTACTAGTGAGCTCATAACACGAGGATGAACGGTGCTACTTAGATTTAGCTGCAGCCCTTCTCCACTGACTCTATCATTTGTGCTTCTCTCTTTACAAAGGCAATTAAGAAGTAGAGTTTGGATCTTGGTAATTAAGTAACTGAATATGAAAGGCAAAGTTAAAATAAAACTGGGGTAGTTTTAAAAATAGCAATGGATCATGTTTCACCCTCAGGATGAACCTGGAGAGAATGGGAATGCAGGCTGATAGTCCCTTCAGAGCAACACTGTTCTGCATGCATGCAGACTGAGCAGAGGAAAGGCCCCTTGTGCATCAGTGCTCTGTGGAAAGCATACAGGGGCTGTAAAACCTCCCTAAAATTATCTGCATCCTATACATTTTATCCCCCCATCTGAAAAATAAAAAAGCCCAAAGTGGCAATAAGGCTTCACATTTTTCTCTGGAAATGCTGCATCTCAGAAACATATACGTCTGTGTTAAATATTGGATACTTGGACAAGCTTTGTTTTTTCCAGCATTGTTCATCTAAGTTGCAGAGGAAAAGACAACTATTCAGCCATGTCAGGAACCGAGAAGGCTCAGAATCAAGCAGGTGATGCTTCACTTGGCCAAGATTACACAAGTTTCTCCTTTCTCGGCTTTGCTGATGTAGAAGACATATCTTGGTCTGTCCTCTTTGCTGTAAGCTAATGTATTGCAGAATACAAGGAGGAGTGAGTCTGAATTCACTGGGACGGCAGCCCTGATGCTGCTAAGCCAGCATTTGCTCTATTTCCCACCTCTCAACTAACCTGAAGCTGTAGTGACCCATCAGAGAGATGGCAGAATTTTGCCTGTTTCCTCTAATCTCATAGGAGAGGAACAATTATTTTAATAGTGTAGCACTGAAAACAATATAGGAATTCAAGTAACTGAAAGGAAATTTGTCTTGTTGTTTCTTATGTGCAAATTACAGCTGTCAAGCCCACTTACATCAAATGCTATGAATGTCACAAAGTCTAAGCAGCCCAGAAAACAACTGCAGGCCAGAAATGCTGAGCTTTTATTCTCTGAGTCCTGGTTGTCACTGTGATCCTACAATGTTCTTCTTTCAGGATGAGTTATAAAATTACCACCCATCAGAATTAACTCTGCATTACTGTGAGCCAGACAAGTGAGTCATGGAATCCTGTATTTGTACCCTAAAACGTAATGAACCAAACTGCAACTCCATGAGCCAATGGTGTATCGCTGAATATGAGAGAAGTACACTGTTTGAGCAATCACAGAATCATAGAACGGGTTGGGATGACTTTTAAAGGTCATCTAGTTCAACTCCCCTGCAGTGAGCAGGGACATCTTCTCTGCTTAGAGCTCTGGCTCTGAGCTCAGTCCAACCTGACCTTGAATGTTTCCAGGGATGGGGCATCTACCACCTCTTTGGGCAATGGGCAACCCATGCCAGTATTTCACCACCCCCACTGTAAAAAATGTCTTCCTTTTATCTAGTCTAAAACTACCCTCTGTTAGTTTAAAACCATTACCCCTTGTCCTGCCATAACAGCGCCTGCTAAAAAGATTGTCCCCATCTTTCATATAGGCGCCCTTTAGGTACTGACGGGTCAAAATAAGGTTTTCCTGGAGCCTTTTCTTCTCCAGGCTGAACAACCCCAACTCTCCTTTCTTCATAGGAGAGGTGTTTCAGCCTTCTGGTCACTTCGTGGCCCTAAATGCAGAACAAGGCATTATGTTTGAACTAAGGTTGCCCACACAGACTGTAGAGTAATTACATTATTATATTAACAACATGATTCCCTGGCTGCACGGTCCCATTCTAGCACAGGAATGCGAGCAGGCCTTTTCCTCCAATAGGTCTTAAGCTGCTTTCAAAATAGGATAACAATAAAGAAGGAACGTCATTCTTATGCTGGGAAAAGAAGATCTAAATGGGAATTTATAGTAGTAGACTTCTAGTAATATAAATTCACGCTTAAGTATAACCCATATAATTATCCGAATGAAACTTCCACTATGAGAAGACCCTGCTAGACAGATTCAGCCTAGCTATTAAACACCCTGCCTTATGCATTCCGTTTCCTGTGCAACTTCTTTTTTTTTTATTTTAAATGATGTAGAGTACAGTTTGCACACACTGGCCTGCTCCCATCAAGTAATTCTGTACCATGTCTCCAGACTTTTTTTTTTTTTAGGATACGGCTATAGGAGAATATGAGAATAGCTATACTTAATCAGTTACCAGTAGAGGAAAAAGTACTGAAGGGATTTGGGGAAAATGAGCTAAGGAAAAGCTATAAGAGCAGGGGAAGTAGAGCTGCCTTCCCTTTCTCTGGAGCTGGGGCTGATTTAAGCAGTAAGCTGCAATTACAGTTTAGCACTTTCTATCCAAGTTCTTTTAAAACACTGTGGGGAATACTGTCTAGGCCTTCTAATTGATATTATAAATTTATTAAGTTGTTCCAAAGCCTCTTCCGCTGCCTCTTCAATTTGAGAAAGTTCATTTAAAAAATTATTGCCATAAAAGTCTCTTATGTGGGAATCTCCTTAAGACCTTCTGTCATGAACACAAAGCAAGAAATTTACTTTTCTTCTATGGATTATTTTCCATTTCTACTACTATCAAGTCCTGTTTGATATGAAAATGCTCTGTGTCTGGAAATACAGATCAGATACTTAATGAATACTTACTTCTTGCACTGAAGGAAAAGCACCCTGCATTCTTTCCCTTCTCTTGTGGCTGCATTTCAGGTCAATGGTGTTTTGTCAATTTGTACCATTTAAGGGACATTTTACATAAATGCAATGGCAAGACCAGACCCAACGTCTAGAAAACACGCTCTGTACAGCCCACACTCTAGTGCATACTTTTTTGGCTTAACAGCACAGACAATGTTTTGTTAACATTTATGACCAGAATGATTTAGAGCTCCCCTATCCTCACTATATGTGCTTAATCCTTTGTAGTTCCATGAATTTGAAAGGTTGTAACTTTAATTCTACCCTGGAGAACATGCTATACATTTTTCCTCCTTTTCTCTGGCCAGTGGACTTAACGGTAATGATTCATGGACATAGAGCCACTACCAGTTTCACAAAACTATCATCCATGCTGTAAATTATCTTTTTGCAGGACCACGGTGATGCTAAGACAGTAATTTCCTGAGCCTACCTAGGAAATCATTGTCATTCTCAAACTATAGTTTTCCTTCTTTTTCTTCCCTTATCCTTTCTGAACTTTGAATAACCTTTTAGTAGTACCTATACATCTTTTCATCTATACGAGTTACTGTCACATCCTCTCAGATAAATAGTCATTTTGTTTCCTTACAGTGTTTCCAGTATGATTGTATTGTCTTCAGTGGATCTCAATGTTTTGTTCCAAGATTCCAAGCTATGCACCAATCATAGTGAAAACATTATCAAGGGCTGTCAGTGGCATCTGTAGCTATTTATAATCCGTTATCACAGTAGCAAATCTTAAACTTAGCAACTGTGGAAAGAATGAAGTCTTTTCGTATGGTTTTGATTCCACTTTAAATTATACTGGTATGAATTCTAAAATTGATTATACTGACCAGAATTATGGTGTGTGAAATCAAGGAATTTCATATTAAAATAAAACCCATTATAGCAGTTCATACAACTAAGCATCTTTTTGGGTTAAATGGATAGATTTAAGTGGAAGGAACATAGAAGTAAGAATGACAGACCAATAAGGGATCCCTACTCTTTTCAGTGAAATCTAGTAAAACTAGATTTGATTTTCCAGAAAACTCCATAATCAGAAATGTCTTTGGATATACAACATTAAAAATGCCATTGTGAACATGATGATAAAACAGGTATGGTATTACTGAAGCTACTTAAGGCAAAAGATGTCAGAAAGGTAATTCCCTTCCTGCATGATGAAAATAATGAGCTCATAAATATATCTTAGAGGTAGCCAGTGCTTTAAAAGCGAGGAGCATAAATTGTACTCACAGGAGGGTTCAGGCAGACAAGGAGCTATTCACTCTTTTCTAGGTAAAATTGAAATGCCATGAGTTACTGAGTTGTAGAAAGAAATTATTGAGTCTCCTCTTACTCCTGAAGAACCAACAAAACAAACAGCAAGTACCCAAGCCCAGACAAATTTCAAACAATTTTTTCATTTGCTGGCCTTGTAGTTGTTCCTGTTTTGGAGGGAGGTTGGTTTGCCATTCAGAGCTATTATTCTCTATGTTCATGTTAATCTTTTCAAAGATAGAGCTCCCTTCATGAAAACAGAACCCATGGAATTTATTAAAGCGTATGACTCTTCAGTAACTCTCTGAGCTACATCTGCTAATTTCCCCTCACAACAGAGATTTGTCACCAAATCATAATTTCTGGAACCAAAACTTTGAGTTTAGCCATGCCCCTTAATTTATCTGTGCTAAACATACTACACTCTCAGAAGACCACATTTTAATTCCTATCTGAAACTAGAAAATTGTACTTTGTGGGAATTTTTCCATAGAAATAGGCTACAAAGTGCCAGCAGAGCCATTCTCTGAGTCCTGCTACAGCCACGTCCATCCCATCCTTTGGTATCAGATTTTATCATGAGTCACAAACACATAGAGCATACACACATGTGTGTACATCTCTGTACACTTTTCATACAAACATAAAGCACTCATCTGCCAAATATCAAATGTGGCATGTAACATGACCAAAAATTAAAAAGAGGTAAAAAACCCTAAGTCATTAATGTAACACATTTGGAAGACTGCTCTTCTTATAGTTTTAATGTCAGAATTATTTCTTTATCATATAAAAATGTTTCCATAACATAAGCCAAATCAAATTTGTGTAGGATCAAGGTAACTCTGAAACAAACCTGATGCATTCCTTGACAGGAAAGAATTAAAAGGTCTTTCCTGACCTCCTCATGCCTCAAGATTTGTCAAGTTTTTATTTTATTTTTATATTACTTACCAGGAAAATGATGAATTCTAGTAGCAGATACGGTTCTTGCATGTCTGGAACCCTTTCTTCTTAGAAGATCAGGAACTGATGCTGCTACTCCATGTTTACAATCTGTTTTAAACAAAATGTGTTGTCCTCAGCTATAGAATTACACGCGGCACTGATTAGAAGGAAAGCTGGTAAACCCGTTACTCTTAAACTGTTTAACATGTTCCAAGAAAAAACAGGAAGGTTTTGAAATAAGGTGATGAGGAAAACCAAGGGGCAGACGTTTTATATTTTTCTGAATGAAATTTTCTGGAAATTCCATTCAGGTTTGCCCCTTTCAAGTTTTTCCTTCCCTTTTTTATACTGTGTAACTTGAACAAATTTTGGAAGGTTATCCAATAGGCACACGTTGCATTACAGGTTCCAGGCTGCTGACAGTGGAATAGCAAGGATGGAGAGTATTGGCACGCTAGGAAGCTGACAGATCTTTTTGCAACTGTGGGGTGTTCATCGTTGGAAGCACAGTTTGAGAGCAAGCTCTACACCAGTCAGGGAGAGAAAGATGGAGCTGGGTTGAACACCTCTGAGTGTTCCTCAGCACCCTCAGTCTTTTCATTCTTCTGCTGGTCTCTTAATACTGTGCTCTGGGTGGGGTTATTGCAGAGGACTCTGCAGCTGTCATGGTTAGTCCTATTCTACGACAACAGTTTAGGGCTCAGCCAGCTTCTGCTGACAGGCTCACTCCTAGTCTATGTAACAGAATTTATTTTTATCTTTTTCTTTTGAGAACACTATGAAACTTCAGCTTTAAGAAATTCATTAAATTAGCATTATTTAGGTCATTATTTTTTAATGAATAGCCAGTGGAGATCTAATGCGCTGAAGCCCTAGGCATGCACTGTGACAGTTAATGTCAAAGGAAGCTCTGGAAGTGGTCATAAGACAAGAGTGGAAGGGAAAAGACAAATGGACTAATTTCTAATTCAGCTCCTTTGTCATGGATCAGTTGTAACCTCCACCAAGTTTATTTGGGTATTTTATTTTATGCACTCATGGAAATAACTTAATTAATGTTTTAGAGAGTCTCAGAGTCTGCCTAGCAGAATGTCTTGCAAGGTCTCAAGAGGAAATGAATAATTCCATATTTCTTAACAGCTTTCAGCGGTGCTCAGAAAGTAAGAGAAAACTACAAACTGAATTATAACTGGAAAAATTCTTAGCAGCTAGTTTAGGTTCATAGTAATATTCTGCTGTGTTCTCTGGGCATCGCTAAAAAAAGTAGTATGTAGACTTGCAATTACAGGTGGCATCATAACATAAACACATAAGGAATACAACCGTTAAATCTGCTTTTTATGTGTTTGTCTTTTTATCAGTAACATACTGATGCTGTTTATAATGTTATTTAACTAATAAATCACTATTCCTCTATTAACAGAAAATGTTAATATACAGTAATTAGAAAGCCTCAGAAGGGCATCTTTTCCTCCCTGCTTGTGTCCATGACAATTCTGAAAAGCTGGCATTTAACAGAAAACTGATGTTTAAGAATAAAGGCAGTAAATCATCACCACTGACAGTTCTCCATTAAAAATGGGATGTTGTGACTCAAAGCACAGAAAATCATACTTGTGACATTTATAGGTAGCTTTCAAATTACAAATAAAAGTCCTTTTAAATTAGAACACCTAATAGCCTACCTACAAAGACCTAATTTACACTTTGTTGGATTTTTATATGCATAAAATAGGTCTCAGAATTTGGTCCTAGCAATAAGCAAAAGATAATCTATTTTATCCAAGATAATCTAGCAAAGATTTTCTTTAATAATTTGGTGGAGAGGCACAGATTTGCCATTTTAAGCAACTATTTTGCTTATTCATTACAAATCTATGCATAAAATATTTACATTATGCAAAAAAATGACACAAACATCTTGTGTGTGGGCACTCTTCTTCCTTCTGTTCAGTTATGATTAAAGCTAGACTACTATTGCTCTTTCATTAAAAAACTGCCTGTGGATACAGTAAGGATGGTCAGGGGAATGGATACGGCTTATCTTTTTTTTATTACCCCCGTGACCAAGGTCTCCATTTGGCAGCTCTGGACTATGTGGGGAATGGACAGTTGCCTGGTAATAGCAACCAAATGCTGGTTGTCCAGAGGCACTCTGCCCACTTGGGGCTGGCACAGGCAGAAAGTCTCAGGAAATTGCTGTGACAAGCATCTAAGAGCTATTCTCTCAGGTAACAGGTTCAGTAACACTCTTTCCACAGTGATGAAAGGGAGTGTTTTCCCTGTACCACCTACCTCTGACCTGGGGTGAAAAACAAGGACTAGCAGCTGACAAGCAGTCCATTTCCTGCATTGTTTTTGTGCAGAGGACTTTATCTTGATTGCTCAGAAGTCTCAAGCTCAGGGTACTCCTACACTTTTAGTCTTGCTTCCTTCACTGTATATTGCTAGAAGAAATACCGTAAATCTGATTTCAGCCTGTATTCCAAGTGAATTGCATAGGAAGAGCCTGTCTTGGCTGGTGAAGGCATTTTGTAGAAACAATTGTTTCAATCTCTGAACTAAGGACAAGTTCTTTCACAGCAAAGTTTTAATCACTTGGAATAGTCAATAATGCTGATTCAGAAATCACAGCAATATTTTATTTGCTGAAATAATAGCAAAGAGAAGAAATGTTACCTGGGCTTAATGCAGCTCTTAGAGTTAAGAATACACAGTTTGGTTGACCTGTATGGGATTACACCACCGCGGAATTTAGATAACCAGTTTTTAGGACAGGCAGTTGAGTGCATATCTCCTCATATCCAGCCTCTAATTTTTCTTGACCTTGACCTAGATGAATCATCTTCAAGGAAGGAAAGGGTATTTCTATCTGCTTATATTGGTCATTGGCATTTCTGCTTAAGACCTTCAACAAGGTTCAACTGTTATTGTTTAATTCTATTGGAATCAGTCTGAAAACAGAACTTATATCACTAAGGATCATAGGCCACTAAGCATCTATCAAAAAGCCATATTTCATTCACCGTCAATAAGCTTGGATTTGTATCCACAATGAGAGATGAGAGGTGATAGTATCAATCATCTGAGCAGTTCCGTCCCTCTGTAAGAAGCTTTTACCATAGTACAATTAAAATACTGGTGTGGTGAACCACATTAATAGTCAACAGTTTTGTTGCTGTAAATTAATATGTTTTTCTTTGCATAGAAATTTAAATTCATGCAGATCAATTTTTTGTTACTTACAGTTTTGTTCATTTTCTTGGACTATTTTGTAGATGACAATTGAAATAGTAAGCACAAAAACTACTGGAATCATAGTAAGCCAGATGATCTTCGTCATACACATTGGATCTGCCCATAAATGTAGAAGAGAGAAAACAAAGCAGGAAATCAGAGACAGAGAAAAGCAGAACATTTGATCTTGGTAGGTTTTTGGACAGTGCCTATCCCCAGAGATAAAAATTTAAAACAAAAGAGAAGATGATGCCTTTTTCTTTCAGCCTTCTTTGTTGCTGGAAATTAAGATTCCTATCTAGAATCTATCTTCATTTTCACCTGTATCTGTCTCCCCATGTCCGAAATAGTTACATGTAGCTAAGTGAATGAAAACATTTCCTATGTGTATAAACTGTTACATGCAACTTAGCCAGGAAGGAAATTCTTCAAAGATCAACATTTATGTTTGAAGTAGAAGAAGGGTAATATATATGCCCTCTTTGTCTGGATGGAGCACAGAAGGAATTGGCCCACTGTCCAACACTGGCCTGTAGTGGCATTCTCCTGGTCAATCTTCACATAAAGGAGAAAGTAAGATTCTACATGTAGAAATTTTCTTATCAAAAAGTGAGGAAATGCCACCAAGAAGATCCCTCTGGGGTCTAAACTAAAGCTGCCTTGGGGGAGAATCACCGTGGGCTGGGTGTAGGAGGCAGACTGCTCTTTCGGACAGCAGCTGCTGCAGAAATGCACCCACATTCCAGGGTGGAATTAGTTCAGTAACCAGTACAAGCCAGGACTATATACCACAGAGAAAGGGGGACTTTCCTCCTTGGTTGTTCAAAAGACCTTTCAAACTTCTTCAGCTGCTGCATGTTAATGCATACCTTAGCATTGTCAAATAACTATTTAAAAAAACAAGTATGTTACTATGACTCATATAAAATCAAATTACAGCCTGTAGCCAAACCACTGTTTTCCTTTCCTTGACTTAGAATAGTGTAATTAAACATACATCAACTTCCCTCGTGCATCTGCTCCACTGAGAAGTCATGAGGTAACTGCCAAAAACCCCATGGCTCTTTGAGGTAGGCACAGCTCATCCTTCCTAATTCAGAACTAAAAATATCTTTTATACAGTCTATTAGGCTTCTTCCAAACAGAGTACTCTACCGCACCTTGTAGTGACTTGTAACGACTTGTATATCAACTTTGCTTAGTAAAAGCCCTGAGAATCTCTTTGGCTTTGTTTTGAAGTAAATAGAAAGAAGATGTGTTGTTAATTTTTGTTGTTAATTTGAGATAACTACTTCCCAAGTAAATCATCATTAGCAAAGGGTGGTTAGCTCATAGCTTTGACATAAGGGCAAGTTACAGACTATACTCCTCTCACAGCAAGACGTACTTATTTAAAAAAAAAACCAAAACCCTAAGCTCCTCTCTCTTCTCTAGGATTTTACCTGGACTTATTTAGCATAGGTTAAGCAAATCTCCAACTTTTTTTCTTTTCCAGCAAAGGTACAGCATAAAACACATTTGCCATACAAAACTAAATTACTGTAATAATTCAGCAATTCCCATATGGCAAGCATTGCACATAGACAGGCTGGAAGCCCTGACCATGGTCAGGCAATCAGCCAAAAAACTCCCGCAGCACAAAGAGAAGTTTTAAAAGCTGACAGTCTGTCCTCTGGGAAAACTAAGCGTAGTTCAGCTGAAGACTTCTCTTTTAAGTGTACTGCAGTAAGGCTGTAGAGTAGGATATTGCAGTATGACATTAAGAAAAGTAAAACCTGTCTCCTAGTTCTTCTGCCGCTGAAGTTAACAGGAAGTTTTTAATTTAGCTCCAAGAACAGGGCTATGCCATTATCAGAGAGAGGAGAGTTAAAAAGTAATTCCAGGTTTTGTCATACATGCAGTTTGTGACATACAGCCACTTAATTTGCTGTGTTGCTTCTAGGAAGAAAAAAAAGAAAGGCTGCATTTAAAGCTACACCAGCATTAAATCACTATGAAAACTGTCAGTTGCTACAAAGATCATCTTTTACTAAGGGATGATCAAAACTGTATTCTCTTCTTGTGAAATGCTGGAATACATTCAAATGGTTGCTGAAAGCATAGAACTACCTAATGGAGACTTTTTTGCAAGATTGATATTGTTTCTGGTTTGATTTCCATTCTGACTCTCCTTTGTAACTTACGTTCCACATAAGACGTCAGTTGCAGTGAAACATTTATACAGTCATTTTGGTCTTCCATCATTGCCATTAGACAGGAACGATTTAGGTATTCTTCGGCTGCAGTACTTCCTCCGACTATAGAATTGTTGATGTGCATTTCCAGCAGGTAGTAAGTATTATGCTCTAGTTCTTTCTTAGACACCGTAGTGAAATTAAAATATTTAGAAAAATAAACAACATCTTCTGTTTTCACGTCAAGTGAGCCTTTTGCTTTTGGAAATAAAAATTAAAACAAAACTGTAATATAAAGTGGCAGACAAAGAGACAACTCTAGAAAGAACAATAAAATAAGTCCTCTATCTCACATGCAAAAACATACAGTAGGCTTTTACATTTTTAACTATGATAAAATGGACAAAAGTATACCATGTAAAATTATTCTGAACAGATCTGAAGAGTATTATCTATACTAGATCTATTTCCCCTGCAAATTACATCTAATCTATCTGCTGTCAGTTGCAGAAGGTCCTTGTTCACCTCAGACTACACAAGCTACGAGACTTGCACCATGTTAGCAAACGTGGTAGGTGAAACACAGGTAGGTGAGATGCTGTCGAAAGTGTTAGAGTTGTACAGGTATAACTGAGAACAGTTTGTCCACGTATTTTTTGTTTTGTGATTTTCCATAGTTGTTAAGATACCTATTCTGTAATAAGGAAATGATGCAGTTGGAAAAGAACTGCATTTCTTATATTCAGGGCTTGGCCTGTTGCTGCTATTGCTGACAACGTTAGGAAAGCAAAATTCAGAGCCATACTCTTCCCCAAAGTTTTGCAGATACTTCGCAAGTGTATATATCTCAGAAGGAATACACTGCTACTGCTCTGACAAGATGTGGATGTTGCTGAACTCTTCTATATATTGCTGTGCCAGTCTTTCTTCAGTGCTGCCTTCTACGAAACCTGCAAGGGCACTTCTGGTATGACACAGTTGTGGGTTCCATAGACTACAAGCACAGAAATGGTTACTTCTTGTATGTGAATCATCTGAATAGCTACAATCTTTGAATTAGCTCTTCAGATACTTGCTCACAACCTATCTTCATATAATATCAGCAATTTACACATAGAGTTCCGCAATGACATTCAAAAGCAAATTCAGCATGAAAACTGATCATAAACTAGACCTCCTTAAAAATAAATGAAATCTTTTACGAAACTTAGCAAGATGAAAAGAGCAAAGATGGGGGGGATAGAAGTGCGCTCATAAAAGCCAGATGGCAGAGGCCAGGTTTGTAACAAATATTCCAGGTGGCTGCTGGATAAGGCGCTTCCTCACAGCACCCTCCTTCCAGACCAATACAAAGCCCTCTGAAGGTAGTGACACACACACTCCTCCACCTCCCTCAATTTTATGTGAGATCCTCAATAAAATCAGCATTTTACTACCAATATGTTTCACTGACAGGCACTTGCATTTTCTAGCCATGCAAAGACAAGCTAAAAAAAATGCTTGTTCATAGATTTGCAAAGACCATAGAGAACCAGCAGCATATTTTAACTACCAAATTAAAACATGTCTTTTATGTTGTAATTAACTACTTCAAAACCAAGTATTTCTCTTCCCATACTTACCTTTTTTAGCTACTGACCCTGATCCTTCAGGATTTACATTCACATCTCTCCTGGATCCACATTCTGTGTGTTTAGTATGGGACTGTTGTCCCCTCCTGGAGGACTGGCAAATACATGGAATATTTTGGAAACTGGAATGATTTACAATGGCCTTCAGTAAGATAGTCTGGTTTTCTCTTCTTTCTTGCACTGCTCTCGTGCAAGAATTGTTAAAAGTACAAAGTGGAAAAGTGGTGTTATTTGATGAACACGTATCCGTGCATGACACAATGACAGTGTTAGCTGTAAAAAAAAAGAGTACTATATTAGCAAGATGGTCATATAAGACACACGGACAAATACATGCGTGGAAGCATCATGCAACAGAACCTTTAACCATCTTATGATGACACACTTTTTCTTTCTTGAGGGTTATAATAGCACATTGAATGCATCAACAAGTGAGAGAAAGCAAGCACAGAATCTTCCCACATCCTAGACGATGGATTTTATTGCTCAATTTTATGAAATCTGTTGTAATACTAACTTGAATTTGTGGCTGTATCTAGTCACATTCCTGTTTCAAGGCTGCTCCAATGTGATTGTACTTGAAAAGAAGATGAGAGCACTCGTGTTTGGAGGGGGAGCTTAGCCCTGGAACTGTACAGATGCAACGTACCAGTGCAATTATGTTGTAAAATAGCTATAATCAGAATGAAAACTTTATTTCCAGTGACACTGAAAACACACTGAGAACACACAGAAACACTGCTGAATCCTCCAACCACGCCCTTCACGTTCTCTTATATTCAGTCAACAAACACGAATCTTTATTACGACTGTTGGTTTTGGTATTCACAGTAGCTAGAGTACATTAATGCAGTTCTGGCAAGTAGCAAAACCCACAAAGAATTAATTATTAATGAGTATTTTTCTAGCTGTCTTCCACATTAAAGTAGGGCTTTATTGTTCAAATCATGCATTTGCACTTGAGTTAACTTTGAACTACTTTTTCAATATGAAAAAAAAATTAAGATTAAAAAACTTCTGGGGCCATCAAATCAAACATGTATTTATGAATACAAATAACAGGTTCCCAGAGTTGATGCAGCACTAACCTATAGTTTTGTAGCTGAGCTTCCAATTCTAGTAGTACCCTTGCATCTCTGTGAAGAGGAAATTTTGCATCTAACTCCCATTATGAGTAATTGGAGTAATATGTTCATAAATCCTTAGGTATAGAGAGAAAAACATAGCCTTTAATTTCTCCAGTGCTCAGCTGCAGTCTAACAGCTTCAAGTGGCCACCTGTGCTCACAAAGCAGCAGGCTGACCTCAGAAACAGCTCAGGGAAGGATTTCAGGCAGGATATGGAAATAAAATCCAAAATCCAATGCCAAAGTCAATTATCTTCACTTTACTAACACTGCACAAGTGAGTAGTAAACTCCTTATAAAACATAATACATTGAAATGTAAAATACACATCCTATGAAGGTCAGAAAATAATTCATTTTCATAGAAAAAGGAAAAATGTCTGACAAAATTTAGGGCTTGATCTCTCCCTGAGGCAACACAAAACACGTTCCTCAGAACGCTTACGACCTGACCCACACAACCTGGAGTGGAGCAGGCTCCTGAGGTCAAACTCTTCCCCCTGAAGGAGGCGTTTTGTGCAGAGCTTCTCTGTGGAGATGAGCCAGGAGCAGAAACTGAACGCTTAACCTGGTCTCATGGCAAGGCGTGTGTGCACTGGGGCAGCCAGTCCAGAAGCACTGCTACAGCTTTCAAGGTCAGTTAATGGCAGTTCCCTATCACACCCCTTTCACCAAGGAACTTGTATGCGGATTTGGGATTCCAGTGACGGTGCTGTGACAGCAGCCTATGTTCAGCGCTGTGAAGTCCATTTTGGACTTCACACATGGCTAAACGGGCTCCAGAGCTGCCTGTAAGGCATGTTGTAGATATGCAAAAGGCAAGTTATCTGAATGGAAAAAGTTTGAATGCTGTCCTGTCAGGGAGGGTGCTTACAGTGCTCTTGAAAGACTCCTGCTGAGAAACACAATCAAATTACAATCTAGCATCAGTAAACTTTATTTTCTTCCAAGTCACAAGACTGCGGACTTTCTAGGAAGGGATATATATTGTTGATCACTGTTAGGCAGGGCTGCAAAAAGACTAGACTTTCCCAGTGGAGGGCTGTACCCACAAGAGGCTTGCTCCTTACTGCAGCACTGGGAAGTGCCCTACCAGATGGAAACATCACTAGAAACGTGGAAAGGGTTTTGTGAAACCTGGGCGCAGACAGCCTGATGAGTTAAGAGGATCACTGAGATGAAACCATGCAAAGTATTTCTAGGAAACTGCTTTATATTCAAAGATCTGTAACCTGCATGCTTAATGTGAGGAAGTTCAATGATTATGAAATTATTTTATTAAGCCTCTGTTTACAGAGTGTTTTTCCATAGAAAATCCAACTTCATTAATATGAAATAATTCACAGCGAAGATCTGAATTTGTAAAAAACTTTCTTCCCATTAAGAAAACCGTAAATACTTCATTTTGGATTGGCTTGACTGTTTTTTATTTGATTTCTGGTATTCTGTTTTGAATCAAAGCAGCAGTATGTAAAATTGCATTTTTTATCACTTCCTTACAGAAATTAAGGTTGTCACATAATATTGTAGAGACATGAGGCCTACCGTACAAGTTGGGGAATACACAACTGATAGATTAAAGGAGATACACTCCATAAAGTAGCTGGACCCAGAAGACAGGACTGGGATCGAGAGCATCTGACTCCAAAACGACAACCTGCTGCTCTAACGTAGTTTAAAGGTTCAATGACTCGTAACCAAACAAGTGGGTTGCTTCACAAATATAAAGAAAACATTTCACTTGCGGCAATGCTGAACTGTATTCTTTTGATATATTTTTAAAGGCTTGCTTTTTTGCCAATTGATTTCCCCTTAAATTTCTGTTTAATGAGAAATTTCTATTTTTTTTCCCTCTCTGGAATGAAAACAAATGCTGGAACTTTTCCTGGGATAAAACATCCAGGTTTGGCTTGCTTCTGTCTGTATACTTTCCCTGCTATTTCAGAGGCTGTATTAAAACCCTGAAGTACCCACAATGTTAATGTGATCTTAGAAAAGCCCATGGAATTAGGAGGTCTCCGCCACTCATTTAGGAGCCCCTCACAGAGGAACATAGAGTGACTATGTTTCACATCTCAAAGACTTCTGACAACAACTTGATGTGGTGAAGCCTCACGGGGTAACCAGCAATTTGAAATATCTACAGCAAATTCTGTACACTTTAGGTTTGCCACAAAATCTGAAATAAAGCCAGTTTCCAACAGAAGGTTTTCAATGAAGCAGAGACCCGAATTCCTTGGAATTTTCAAAAGAAATAATTCAACATACTTACTTTCTCATATAGTTCAGACATTGTGTTATACAGTCATGTAGTTTTTAGAACATCCAAGTATGACAATTATTCCATTGTTCCAAATACAATGCCGGGCTGTATTCTGCTCATATACTTCACAATCTTATTGTAGACACACTGTGATTAAGATCATATGTAGATAGGAGAATTGCAGTGATCATGCTATTGCAGCATGAAGGATCTCCAATAAGAGCAATCTAGGAAAGTTACCATGGAAAAACACAGCTACTCTTTGATGTTTGCCAGTTAAGGTCCATGTTTTCATCTGGTGATAGTCATGTCATTGTTTATTCGCATAGTCTGTGCTAGCAAAGACTTGGATTACTTCTGTGTGGAGGTAAAACATTAATTATTCCAACATCTTAAACTGACTCATCAATTTTATGATATTTGAAACCTAACACGGCTTACCAAGTTTGTTCATTTATAAACTATACAAAACTATATATTATATGCTAGTTACTGTCATGTTTATTCTTTGTGGTTAATGAAAATAGAAATGTAAATGTAAGTAACCTAATCTGGATATATTTTGATACTAATTTTTTTTCAGAGCATTATGCTTCGTAAGTAATTTATTTCATGATGCCTGGGAACACACACCATTTCTCAAAGGGGTGCTTTTTACTATTGATCTATTCAAAAGCTTACTTAGGAATGGATGTGACATAACTGTTTTAATATTAATTTATTTATGGATTTTTAAGAAAGCACTGAATGCATAACTTACACGCATGTATTTTGCATTCACCCTAAATCCAGTATCGACCTTCAGGATCACCAAGACGTATTTGTCATTTATGTTAAAAGATTTGCTTCACTCAGTTACACCTATTTCCTCTACTTTTTTTCAGGTTACCACTGCATATCTGTTTCACAGACAGAGTCTCATACCAGGTAGTAATTGTGCAAAATTTTATAGACATTTAAGCACAGCAACTTTTAAAAAGTTATTTTTTAAGACATGGGTACCTGCTATAAAACAACATAAGTACTTTAGCTACTCTCTTCATGATGAAGGTAGTAAAATACAGTTGCACGGAAACAGTTATCAAAAATTTTGCTGTGTGTGTAAGTGAGTAACAAACGCCTTTCAAATTACCACATATAATGAACTCTGTTGGTTAAAAATCTAACAAAAAGAACCCCTATACGCTTTGCAAAGTCCATGAGTACAGCATCCTAACCACTGCTTTTAGGAAAACACGTGCCAACTTTTCAATTGCAATTAGACTTTAGAATAAATAAAAGGCTATTTTAAAAACCTAATTACTCACCTTCCTGGATTTTGAAAAATTCCGGTAAACATAAAATAAACATGGTAATTATTCCTAGTACTAATCTGAAGAGTACTGATTTTCTCAAAAGCAAGCACTGAAGCACTCCCATCGAGCACAGTGGTGGTAACATCCTTCCTGGTTTAGCTTTTAACTTAGTGCAGACTTTATGCAAAATAGCATCTATTCATTTCCTTTTTCTGATATGACTTTTCTTTTTACTTCTCATTACACTAAGTTGCAGAGAGCCAAGTTCTGTTCTTACCTTGGCAGAGATGAGAATGATTCAAATGAATATGCTGAAGATAAAACTCATGTACCACGATTAAAACAAGAGAAAAATCATGCATAGGAACAATTTTATCCATTTGGGGCAGTTTGGGTTTAGGAACATCACCCCCTAATGGCCACCTTCATACACTTTCTTAACCGGAAATTAATAATTGTGAAAGAATTTTGTTCTCATTTGGCCAAGAAGATTTTTTGAAAATGAGTCAGACCCTCATTATAAAAATGAGTCAGAATCACATGAGTCAGATATGGAGATTTTATTGTTTTATTTATATACATATGCATTGGGGCTAGGGGGAAGATAATTTTATGTAATACAGAATCTTTAAGACTTTAATAGGCTACTAATTTCATCATTACAACCTAAAGTTTATGATCCGACAAATAAGTGATGAACTAAGTACAATTAACTGAGTGTGAGACCATATTGCTGCTGTTTTCTTAAGACAACAGATGCCAGTCTTAGAGTGTCCTCAGTGTGTATGTTACTATGTGTTACACCACAGGAAGACTGGATAGAGCCGCTACTGTTTGTACACATTGCAGTCACTCTTCTTCAGCTGAACTTTCCCTTTAAAAAGTGAAGCCTTTCATTCTGACAACCACCATGATATTCCACAAATTCTTCTTACAGATGAGACTGCAAAGAACATTTCTGAAATGTTCTGAATAAAAGTATTCTGAATAATGTATATGTAAAAATAAACAATATGACTCAAATATAGAGTATATACAGTATGAAGGGCTTAATTAATTAGAAAAGCTTTCTTCTGATGTAGTATTTTTCCCACAACCCATTAAATATTAAGTATCACCAAAATGAAGCAATGCTGTTGACACTAAAATCAGAAATATCCTACAAGCCCAAACTACCCTTCTTGTCATCCAGTTATCTCAGAAGATGTGTAGGCCAGGTGGCAGCAAATACAGTGTTCATTCTATAGGAAGACTCTTAATAGAGCTGCAGAGAATACGAAATTTGTTAATCTAGTATTTTAAATGTAGCACTTCTATGCAATTAAAGCAATGAAACCAAAGCAAGCTGAACTGATTTTTTTTACATCAAGGTACCACAGAAGTAATAGGATTCAAAAAATCACAGCTATGAATTTAAAAAGTAAAATACTGTGCAATTTATATTCGTCATCTGTCAGTAAATTAGGTCTGCTTTGTGAGAGACTGCATTGCCCTTAAGTATCTTGCATATCAGTTATTTGTATTTTCCTGGTTTCCAGGCTGCATGGTGTTCACCCGTCCTTTCTGCCCAGAAGGAATGGAGAAAACACTGGAAAACAACAGGAGGACTTTGTCAAGTAATATGTGCATCTATCCCTTTCTGATGCATTCAGACTTTCCTCGTTCTTGATAGCGCCCAAGGTTAGAATCAAAATCACCCTACAGGATCACACTCAAGTTCAGCCTGATATAATAATAGCCTGTGGAATACACTGAGTTTCAGACTCTACAAAAGAGCGTTTCCAAGAACTCTGCAGTAAGCAGATGGGGAATATCTATTTTAGGGCTATTGTGGTGGCAAATTTTAGTTTAGTTTCTGAGTTCAAGAGGCCCACATACGATCTGTCCACACACCTCCCAGGGACACCGTAAGCTTTGGACACTATTACGCTTAGGCAATTGTGTGTGTGTAAACAAGCGTGTGTGTGTGGCCTGACCCACCAACTGAAGTGAAAAACATGAGTGTTCCTTCATGGAGGCACGCTTCCCTCTACCTAGCTAATAATTTTTACACAGCTGGAAGAATTAGTACCTTTGAAAACCTTTTCCTTTGGTCAAATTCAGTTAAAATTGGCTGTACTGTTTAAAGTCAGTCAGGATGAGAACTGGCAGACAGATGAAGCATGCAGCCACGTAGGGCACACTTCCTTACAGAATGTTCAAATTCTGTAATTTTGCTCTTCAAAGCAGCAGATACCTCATTACTGCATCAAACTCATACCACCACGCCTCAGCAATGATCTTGCGTGCCCTTAAACTACTTTTATCAGTCAGAGGCACATCTAACTATCACACAACCCATTAATTTGGAAAATTATTCTTCTTTTGGATGGCAGAGGTCACAGGTGAGGCATTACATCGCAAGCCCGGCAAAGGCTGGAGCGCGTTTGCCTGTTGGGGAGTACAGGCTGCCTCAGCACCACACGGGGCCGGGGTTCTCAGAGGACGTTAACGGTTGCTTCGTGCGTCACTGCAGCTTTATTTCACGCACAGGGGGGAGTGGGAAGTTACGGAAAGGCGTAGCCTTGCGCTTTTAGAAGACGAGCAAGGCTACGCAGGGCCAGGGCAAGTCCTTTCACAGGGCTAACGGAGGGAAGGCCGACCGCCGCGGAGCCCGCCGGACGGCGCAGCGCCGCCTGAGGGGAGCGGCC
>VZZY01019146.1:127317-183429 GCA_013400335.1 Eurystomus gularis
TAGACAACATCCACCGCTTTTCCCTTATCCACTAGGCGGGTCACCTGATCATAGAAGGAGATCAGGTTGGTTAAACAGGACTTGCCCTTCATGAACCCATGTTGGCTGGGCCTTATCCCCCCATTGTCCTGCACTTGCTGTGTGATCACCCCCAAGATGAACTGTTCCATAACCTTTCCCGGGACCGAGGTCAGGCTGACAGGCCTGTAGTTCCCCGGATCATCCTTCCTGCCCTTCTTATAGATGGGTGTCACATTGGCAAGTCTCCAGTCATCCGGGACCTCCCCAGTTGACCAGGATTGCTGATAAATGATGGAGAGCGGCTTGGCAAGTTCCTCTGCCAGCTCCTTCAGCACTCTCGGGTGGATCCCATCTGGCCCCATAGATTTGTGTGTTTCCAGTTGGCTTAGAAGGTCAAGAAAATGCCACTTAAATCAACATTCTACTTTTATTTAGTGAAAAATCCTATGGCCCTGTATTACACATTCAGTAGTGGGAGTGGATTCTTGAAAGAGCGTGTAAATTGTTCAAGACATCTTTTTAGATATAGAATATAAGTGCTTTTCTACTTCAGTGAAAAATGCCTTTTTAACTTTGAGAAATGTCACCTCTTACAGTTTGAAAAAAGCCACAGTTTGCCCAAGTGTTTTGCATAATTACAGCCTTGTAAGCCTTTGAAAAACATCTTGAAAATGTAAGGTGTTTCTCATGCCTACACTTACAGGATTTTATATGGGGAATGGAGGAGCAGAACATGTCTTACCTGAAAAGGATGAAAGCCTAAGTAACTAACAAGAGTACTGTGGATAACTTCATGTTTTCAGACCTATTTCTGATAGTCTTTCCTTAATTATTTCCTGTGGGTTGCGACTGAAGACATTTTGTTCAGCTAGATAGACTTTCTGTCCCCAGCAATAAAACAATTCTCACATTGGCAAAGTGTTACACCAGTGGCACTGGAAGAGATGACATTAAATCAAGAATTTGTTTTTTGGAACGCTGGATATTATGAGACCAGTACCATGATTACTTCTTTCATCGCTCTTTGTCTTGTGATTATAGTATTCTGTATTTGGATAAAAAGAAATCCTCCCCCCCTCCCGCCCCAGTCTCAGTTCTGATTAGGACTTAAACCTGTAAGAAGTGAGGCTCTGCAGGAAACACTTTCATTACTAGTTAGTATTTGAGGTACAACCTTCTTTTGAAATGCCATATTAATAGCAATTACTGAAAAAGAAAAGGGCAAAAAGACAATCTTTTAAAAAGCTAAACACAAAACATAAAAAAATAGTTCAACTTTGCAGTTATAAGTTTTCAGTTGAGTGAAATGTTTCTATTTTTCAACTATTTCTGCTGTATGTGCTTCCTGCTAGTTTCCCTGAATTTTGCTCTTCTCATCTTTTTTATTCAATTTAATACGCAATATATTTTAAGAGCTGGACTTCTGTGGAGCAGAATGTATTTCTGATTCTTCCTTCCGTATTTTTTATGTTTTTTTTCAGAATAAGTGACAGGGTGTAGTAGGATGATCTGTTTATGATTTTGTAGCCCTTTCATGCTCAGTATTGCTTATTGGTGGCCGTATTTTCAACTGCAGGAACAGTTTACACATAACATTTTTAAATATTGACTTTGAATAGGAAGATCTTACAGCTTCTTGAACTGTAAACAGTTTCACTTTCTAAGCACTCCTGTTTTTTTCCTGGCACTTTGGAATCAATTTTCTGCATACCTTGTTCACAAAAGAGAAAGTGCAATAGAAGAAGAGAAAGAGAAGAGAAAAACTAGTGGTCAGGTCTTTATACTGTCCTGCTCTCAAAAAACTTATTTCAAAGTATGCTAAGCTATTGTGCAATCACAGCTATTGAGAACCAAAAAAAAGGAGAGACTACATTATCTCAAACCTCTTTTAGGTTATTTTATTAAATGCTTACTGTAACCTCAATTTCACAGCCAACAGGACTTGTCAAAATCAGGCTAAGGTCTGGCCGTAGAACCGATGAAGTATTCACAGCACCTGGCTATGTAGTATGGTACATATTCATAGTGTACAACAAAACAAGAATCAAGTCCAGAGAGGTTTACTAACCTGAACTGTAAAGAATAAAAATAGTAATATGGGTGAATTACCATTACCAAACTATATGTTTGTAAGTAATCTGTATGTGGTGATGAGACATAGGAGAAGCTCACAGGGAGATGAGGTTTTTCTCAGTGATTTTGGTGGTTGGATTGTTTGCAAGCGAGTTCTTACTTGTTCTCAGAGTAGATTCTGTGTGCTGACTTTTGCACAAGCAAGCTATTAGCCTGATAGTTGCCTTCCAGATAAATGAAACACTCTACATTGCATTTGCCTGGTTGATATTCTAAAATATATACTAATATTCTAAAAAAAAAAAATTTTGAATATTAAATGATCACTTGGTCCTTGATGAAGATGAAATCAAAGTTTAAATCTTGCTCTTTTACATACAGTAAGAGAAATGATATTTTGGATGTAAATGTAATCACAAGCTTGTGCAGTCAAACTATAATTAAAGCATTAAGTAGAGCATTTAATGATGTTATCATAACTTGATAAGGTTTGGCAAGATCTTCACTGAGAACCATGCCTTTTAAACTTGGAAGCGTTTTCCAAGGAAATAAAAGTAATTAATCTGTGAGTTTATAAACATGTGGGCAGATCAAGTGATAAGAAGTAGAACTTCACTCTTTTGTACATTTTCTTGCTTCTTGATAGATTTTTTTTTCCCCATAAAAAAAACAAATTTAAATTGGGCCTTTGCATAAGAAACTGTCTGATGTTTTGACCAAAGAACAATTGTACTTAAAACACATAAGTGATAGTTTAGGTAAATATTCAAACATTATTATTATTTGAAAACTTATAAGCTCAGTAAATGACAAATCCTTTTTAGAAATACTGAAAGCTAAATTAGGAATTCTTAGAAGTTTGAGCTAATGAGGAGGATAGATGACCAAATTATTGCTGACCATCTAAATCTGATGACATCCACATGCAGCAAGTACAATATGCTAGTTTTGTGTTTCCCTTAAGATTTAGCCAGCGTTAATAGGAGAGAAAGGAAAAAAAACAAACCAACCAACCACTTGGTAGGCAACCGTTAAAGTTTTTTCTCAGTTATGTCTTCTCCTTTTGACAGTTTAGCCATCTGGGTTCAAGATGTTTTTTTCAGCATGCTACTTTGGTAGTGGACCTCATGGCCCTGGGAGCGCCAACACTTTGGGTTAGTATCCTGTGTCCCTCCTGGCAGTTTATTGATATTGCTGTTGTCTGCTTCTCACTCTCTCTCCAGAGCAGGAAATGTTGTAGAATTCCTGTAAAAGCAGGGGTGAGGCAGTTAGGATGGGGATAAGTATGCCTCTTAGGATAGCTGAACAGTTAACTCTGCAAGTATTTCAGTGATCCAAATGTTTAATAGGCGGCCTAGATTTCTACAATTGTTGCGTTCTTCCTCAAGGTCGTTTCAGTGACAATTCATTTCATACACAATTGTGGAAGGGTAGGAGCTCATAGTTGAATAGTCAGATATTGTGTTGATTTCTGCTCTACTTTGTTTCTAAATCCTGTGCTTAGGTGATATGTGACCACTGGAGCTAAGGCAGTTGTGCATACTCAGAAACAAAATATACTCAGCTTGTAAGTCTCAAAGTTTCCCAGGCAAGTTGGCTTTAGGTCTTGTGGTTTTTTAGTTGCTCCCTAATAACATTTCTCTCTACTTGCCAATTTCAATCAAACTCTGGCAGTACGGAGCCCTTACTGTGTTTTCAATTCCTGAAAGGTTTTGAAAATGTGGGTAGACAGGGAAGGCCAAATAAGTCATACTGCTTGAGCTGCCAGCTGATGAGCCCGTCTGCTGCTATGTCTGAATACAACAAAGAGTTTGCTTGTCCTGCCTCTCCTGGTACTTAGTAGGGAGGAATATGTGCACATGTGGGTGAGGGAGACTGTGAGATGAAGCATGCAGGAGAACTGGAGTTACTGTTAGAAGAGCTTGTAAAACAATAGTGGGGAGCCTGAGATTACGTCTGTGTGAAACCGCAGAGACAGAACGGAAAACTTAGGAAACCTGTTTTCTGATTGTATTTAGGAGCGCAACATGTCTGGATACATAGTTTAATCTGAGACTTGATAGTATCCAAATACAGAATTTAAGGATATGTTTCCTTATGTACCTCAGATACATACTATTTTAAGCAACGTTGACCCAAGGCGAAGGACTAGTTTTGTTTTAGAGTGAAGGAGATAGTTAAATGTATTGTGATTTGTTCTGCATGGTTTTTTTCCTAATAATACATCCTTGAGCCAAATCATTGGTAAAATCAAGTGAAACCTTTAATTATCATCTCTAACTTAATCATGTTGCTTTTATGACTTTGTGAAGCTTATGATAACATGAAAAACCTATCGTCAAGAAACAATGCTTGTAATTAAAGCAACTAATACAAGACATTGTGTATTTATAAACAAATATATGTATGATCCAATTTAAACATTTCTGGGATGATTTGATTATGAATACTTCTGCCTGGTGCTGATCTCTCACTTCAGTGCTCAATTTCAAATTTATAGTTACTGCTGTAAATGTCACTCAATACAGGAAAATAAGATGCAAGATTTGTGTTTTCTGCTCGACAAGATAATACTTTCTAGTAACGTGTATCTGTCAGCTACTGCTGTGTCTAATTATGGGCAGGATTTTTTGTAGTGATTGATGATGATTCATCTCACAAGTCCTTAATCAGAATATGAATGCTTAAATGATTTTTTAAAGTCTTTAGTATAATATATATATTTCATAAGAAATCGAGTTAATTTCTTTATGTGGCATTTCTTGCATAGTCATTGCTTCATCTGTTCAATGAACGATATAAGGAGCAATCATCACTGGCAAGCTGAATTGGAAAAATTCTCATCTCTACTGTTCTGTTAAAGTAAATCATACATATTTAGAGTTGTCATAGAAAATCTGAATACCATACTGGAGGGAGGAGAACCCGTGCACGTACAGTATCCTTTTGGTAATGTTTTAGCAAAACGCTAAAGTATTTCTTTAAAAAGTAAGGCACTTAGTGCTTTATACATGTAAAAGACGAAAGCAGTATTTCATTTAGCAGGGGAATGAGAATAACCTGTTATGGAGCAGCATTTCCATTCAGTAGGTTGAATTCCTCACCTCCTGTACATCTAGTTACAATGTTTGGCAGTTATCTTCTGTGCTTGTAAGTATCATAACCACAAACTGACAGTAGATCAAAATGGTTTTTATCTATTTAACCTTGAACTTCCCCAAATGGTTTATTTCTATCCAGCTATTACTTTTAAGGCTCTGATACCATAAAGGCACTTAATGGATCTGAATGCACAAATAGAATTAGGGTGCTCATTTGATAGGGTATGTTGCTTTCATATTACTTGTATGATAAATGTATAATTAAAAGAATTCTGTACTTGTCACAGCAGCCATTCCTGTAAAGTCGGTTTAAGGAAGGGACATAAGAGTCTATGGAATAAGTTGATGACCGTCAACTAGATACTTGATTTCTCTTTTGTCACCTTACAATCATATCAACATTTCACAGAATCAGAGAATTGTTGGGATTGGAACAGACCTGGAGGTCGTCTGGTCCAACTCACCCAACTTTTGGGTCACCAAAAGCAGATTGGCCAGGATCGTGTCCATACAGCTTTTGACTGTCTGCAAGGGTGTAGCCTTCACAACCTTCCTGCACTACTCAGTCCTTACAGTGAAAAAGTGTTTCCTTTTGTTTAGGTGAAACCTCTTGTGTTTCAGTTGTTGCCTGTTGCCTCTTGTCCTATCAGTGAACACCCCTGGAAAGAACCTGGCTCAATCTTCTTTGCACCTTCCCTTCAGATATTTATATGCATTGATGAGACCCCTGTGAGTCTTCTCTAGGTTAAACAGCCTTTCCTCATGAGAGATGCTCCAGGCCCTTCATCATCTTAGTGGTCCTATGCTGGACTCTCTCCAATGTGTCCTTCCCCCTCTTGTACTGGGAAGCCAAGAACTGGACACAGCACTCCATGTGTGGCCTCACCTTTGCTGCACTGAGTGGAAAGATCTTCCGCCTCAACTTGGTGACCACGTTCCTATTGCAGCCCAGGATACCATTAATCTTCTTTGCAGCAAGGGCAGATTGATGGCTTATGTTCAACTTGGCGACCACCAGGTCCTTTTGTGCAAAAGTTGTTTTCCAGCTGGTTGGCCCCCAGCATGTACTGGCACATGGGGCTGTTCCTCCCCAGGTGCAGGACTTTGTACTTCCCTTTGTTGAACTTCATGAAGTTCTGAAGGCTGATCTTGCTAGTAAAGACAGAGTCAGAGGGCATTCAGTACCTCAGCCTTGTCCATGTCCTGTGTCACTAGGGCCCTGCCCCACTCAGCAGCTGGCCTACATTTTCCCTAGTCTTCCTTTGTCACGTGTGTACCTATAGAAGGTCCTTCATGTTGCCTTTGACATTCTTTGAGAGATTCAACTCCAGGTGGGCAGTGGTGGAATTCTTTATATTGCAAGGATTTTAATGAGAAGTTTTGTTGGACATCTGTGACGTTACACACAATTGGGTTCCTAAAATGTCATAAAGTGCGTGTCTTTTGTAGATGTAACATTAATTCTTAAAACTACATAAAAGTTCTGGTTTCCATATTAGTGAGACATTAATATGGTTCTCATAAACATTAATTTGATACTTATAAACATTGATTAGGTTCTTATAAGCATTCTGCCTTTTAGTGTGATGGTTGTTGGTTTTATACTTTGATCATCTATGTTGCCTTTCCGTGAAACCTGCATTCTGCAACACTGTTTTCAGGTTGCAATGATCAATTGCACACAAAGAATTCCAGATGAGGTCACACCATTTGTTTCATAAATATGTAATAAAATATTATATCCTCATATATTATCTCTTATGTGGCTGAAAGTCTCTACTGGGGGACAAGGGGATGTTAACTGAAGCTGCTAATTAAACAGAGCTCCTCATTGAGAGAGAAATAATGAGTCTCTTGAGGTGTCTTTTGATGTTAAGTCATTCATTTAGAATGCTCAGGTCTGTCATGAAATACCTTGCTTTGGTAGCTGTGGCATTGCATAGCTTGACATTTAAATACAGTGTAAACTTTTCACCCACAAACCTCTATGTATGTCTCTTGCAAGTCGGTGTAGCCTGGCACAGAGCACTACATTGTATTACTTGCAAATCTGCTCCTTCACTGTTCTTTTACTGTGTCCTAATCTGGTGGTTTCCTGTATGGGCCCTAATGCAGAACTGTGAATGCCTGTAATTTTTTACCAAACAAGAATCTGCTCTGCTGTTGACAACTTGGTAGTGGTGTTCTTTTCTGTCAGTTTCTGAGGAAAACTGAATGCCTGCTGGTGAAATGAAGCTGCTGCTGTCTTGGAAAAATGTAAAAATACCTTCTTCAGTTGGCCTGCAAATTTGCGTGCAAAGGTGACCTGGCCATGCTTATATTATCTTGATAAAAGGAAAAGAACTCCCTTATTTTGTTTGGATTTGCCACAGTCCTTCAATCTGTGTTACATGGCCTTTTGTAGCTTTACTAGGCAATACCTTCTAAAACTGTTTCTAAAGAATAGCTTTACTTTTCACAAGACTTCTTTAAATATCTGAAGAACAATGGTTTTGTTACCACTCTTCCTTAACAGTGACATTTCTGGAGGAGTTGATTTGTGCTGGAGTATTACTGTCTCTAGATTGATGACTTTACCTTGATTTCATTAGGATCGGTGGTACTAGTGTTTCTGGAGTGTATGAACTGGGAACCTCTTGCTTGTCTTAATCTTTGTGTGGCTACTTGAGCCTTTTGGTACAGAAAACTTTTTTGTGATTTGGGAGACTGGTCTTTCACAGCGTTGTCTATCTTTTGTTATGAATGAGTTTTAACTGAAAAACCACAACTGATGGACTCTTGAGCGCAAGCTTTTTGAGGGTGAGTAAGCTTCAGGGGATGTACTGTGCCATTTACTCAGGAATACCTCTGTAGTACAGTTTTACTTGTGCAGTTCCTGATAATGCTTGGGTATTACTTGGATAGACAGAAATCAATGTTAATGTTTTCATGTTAAAGGAATGTAAATGTCTTGCATCACAACTATTGTTCTGTGTGAAGCGGTATGATGCCTAAGCTAAAAAAAATCTTAAGATTGGACAGTGTAGTCTTCTGTTCCCTGTGGAAATTCGTCTCCCTCCCTCCTTCCCCCGTTATCTGAATAAAATAGAGCAAACCAGCCTGGTGCTCTGTACAGGTCTTTTCATGCTACTGTTAAGCTGAGTGCTCTAAAATCAGTGCTTCTAAACATATGGCTTTCAAGGGAAATGTGCTGTGCAAAGTGGCAGAAAGTTGTGATGCAGTGATAGTAATTTGGCTGCAGCTGACTTCTGCCAGTTGGAACAATGAGTTTAAGTTCACGGAGTCAGTAATTGTAGGGTGTTTTCCTCTTTTCCTCCTGGGTGAACTGTGCTATTGCTGCTGTAAGGGACTTTTCATATAACTATGAGCCAGAAGTGTTTGTACTTGCAAAAAACTTTGGTATATGAAGTGATTATTGTTTCATAGAATCACAAAGCATGAACAGAGCTGTCTTTCTGAAGTCTTTGTTGAGCTGGGGACACAGGAATAGGGAAGAAAAAATAAAGTAAACATTTAACATTCATTTTAATATAAGCATAGTTATAAGCAGAATTGCAGTTTGAGGTTTGACTATAGTGGTTTTATTTGAACAGTTATTTTAATATCTTGATATCTTAACATTTAAAAATCCCTTTTTAAAAAGTGTTAAATTTTGAATGCCTTTTAATGCTGTAAGTATGCATTTGATTAATTGATGAACATCTTATGGTCAGTGAACCTTTCTTACACTTTAGAAGACATCTCTAGGATCACTAAACATTGGCAATAACATATTACTTTATCACATCTTAATGAGTCTAGTTATGTCTAAAATATATCATTTTATATTTAAAGTTTTTGTTAAGCAGTATTTTTTCAAGAGAAACAACTCTTGCAGTCAAAACAAAGACTTTAATTATTTTGACACTTTCATTCTTAATTGGCACTTAATAGGATCATTAATATCTTCTAAGGACTAGCTGAGCCTTTATGCACATAGATCTTCAATTTAAGAATGGATAATTTTAAATCAATTTGACAGACTACATACTCTGAAAATATTGTATCTGAGTTGCCCTGAAGTTGAGTGGTGATAGTTTTTTGAAGCCAAAATGTAGCAGTGACGGGAAAACTGAGAAGTGATGTTGAGATTCAAATCTTAAAAGTGCCTCCAAAAAAGTATTCCGTAAACATGTGTGTATTTGAAAAATTACTGACTTCCTAGTGAAAAAGAAAAAGTCATAATGAATAAAAGCACTTGGACCTGATTATTTAAACAGTAATTTTCCCATATTTCCCAGTGATGTATTTAATAATATTTAGAGTATCTTCCCTCAAAATATACAGTAGAAGTATCTTAGGAGTAAAAATGTTGTCTACATTTTAACTATGCTGGACTGCAGTCTTCTTTTAATACTTGTATAAACATAATTATGTCAAAGAATGTCAGTGTAGTAAAGTTTTTGGCGAATAATAAAATTTATCTCAGTGGAGATGAACTGTTCTGAAGATCTTGAAAAGAGCAGTTTATAAAACTGTCATGCTATGTTCTTGATGTTACCTATTTGCATTCAAATGTTTTCCTTTTGTTCGCAAGGCAGAATCTGGGAAACTGTCCCTCACTAACTGCAGGAATTTATTACTTTGAGGAGCTGCTTATAGGAGAGAAGTTAGGTCCTTAAATGTTCAGGTGCTCCACTCTTAGGAATATCAATCTGATCAATCAGAGTTCTCAAAGTTGTCCTCACAGTGAGTGTACACAACCTCATTAATGTGAACAGAATTATGTTCCGAAAGAGGACAGGGTACTTGTATTTAAAATGTTGTTGTTCTTCACTACCAAGTAGAAGATGGCTCTTCAGCTGCAACAGGGACAAAGGTCAGAAAAATGAGTGTAAGCACTCTTGGTTTTTTATTAAACGACAACTTTTGCCTTGGTAAATGAAAACAATATTTTGGAGTCCTTGCAAAGTCTGTGTATACTGTGTTTGACTAAAATGGCACCACTGAGCTTACCCTTTTTAGAAGGTTTCTCAGAAATGTGTTAGTGCATTAGAAGGACATATGATGAGAGGCCGTAGAGGTAGGCATTTGGATTTGTGAGCACCCATCACCAGATGAGATGTCAAAGATGAGGTTTGGTTGGTCCTACTATGTGGAAGTCCTAATACTTCATCAAATGAGAGCTCCTCAGAATTCTCTTAACTCCCAGCAGGGGACCTGATAAAAGCTATCACATTATTCATAGTAATAAAGATTGTCCGGAACAGTAACAGACCCTGAATTAATTCTGAGCAATGTTGTCAATTTAAACTGAAGAATTAAGTGGCACTTGTCTCATCTTGTCATTTGTAATACAAACTTGTATCTAATTTATATGAAATAGAAAAAAAATTTTAGATATTTATGCAGTCTTTCTTAGAACTGTGATGTGGGAGAGTGTATAGAGGAGCGAGAGTTTGTATAATCTAGAAAAATGAAAAAAAGTAGAAAACAAGTTTGTGTTTTGGTCTCTTGAAACTACAGCACGTTTTGTTTTCTAATCTTTGCTTGGGCCCATAGTTTCACAGATGGAGAAAAGGATTAGTTAGGCTATATTTGCCAGTAAGTCATGAGAAAGTGCTGAAAAAGCACTAGAATTGGCAAATCTGCCATTGTCTTTGTAGACCTGTACTGGGACAGTTTGAATTTTAATTAGTCTGTTATACAAGAAAGAGAATCCAGGTCAGTCCTTATGTATAATGGATTTACAATACCAGCAAAAAGCAAGCTATTTAAAGCTTACATTTTGTACTTAAACAAGTAATTAAAATGCTGCTGTGATGAATGTTAACAAATACCTCAATTGCTTGTCCGGCTTCTCCATCCTTGACGAACATCTCATACCAACACAAAACATAAGGAGAGGGTAAATAAAAAGATGCCATTTTGTTCTTACTTCTTAAGCTGTGCCGTAGTTTCGCACAACTTGCAGTTACACAAATGATGGTGTTTGAACACTGCACTTAAGCAATTACCAGTTAGCTGTGCGTGTACAAGATCAGTAGGATCTGCATGTCATATCATTTTGGTTAAACATCCGTACAATTTTTAGGCTAATATATTAAATCATTTTCCTTCTCAAATATTTCCCCATTTGTTTGTGTTTAAATGAAATCCTTGGCAAAGATGTATATTTACCTGCTTGATTAGTTATCTCATCTTCCAAGTATCTTCAGCTGTTTTCTGGACATGCTGCAGAGGCCTTGGTACATAGGTTCTGGTAGGCCAGGATGCTGGCAAGGTGCATGTCCTGAAATGCAGCATCTCTTTGTAGAGAACAGCTGGAATGCCGTTTCTATAGAAATGAGCTTTGCTAGCATTTGTGAGAAGCACTTTCATAAATAACTGTGTTCTGAGCGGTGATGAGTGAGCTTTCCAGGTTAAATCTAGCCCTGTCAGCACTGTGGTTCCCAAGAAAATGGCATGAGTTAATGACATAGAGTATGAGATGGAGCGTTTGCTTTTTGGGTGGTAAAATTGGGCACTGTTTAGGTTTTCGTATGGACTCTGCATATAACCTATTTTAAAGAATGCTGCGGGTATCCTAATTACACGGTCATATATTGTGTAGCTCACAATGTTCGTCTAAGAGGTAGCGGCTTTCACTTCTGTAGATAAAAACTGTAGCTAGAAAAAGAAACACTTCATAGGAATTTGTTGCATATGTATCCTGGAGAGCTGGACAGACTAACTGAACTGTGGAGACTGAAAGCACAGATCTGTTTATTAAGGACTGATAAAATCCAGTACCTCTTTGTTGTTCTAAAATTGTTATTACTATTTGCATGGGATTGGAATGAGTGTCAGCATTTTGTACCTAACCAGCTCCATATGTCATAGAGGACATAGGCTGCTTTTCATAGGAAATGTAAATCGGCCATTGTGTATTTTGTCCTGATTTTCTCTTCGTCATTCAAGTAAAAACTTCTGTTGGATATTTTATTACAGAAATCACCTGTCTAGAGGGAATTCTGTCTCAAAAGTATGCGTCTCTCTTTTTCACTGCTCCATCACTGTACTTTTAACCTGATCCGAAACAAGCTGATTGATTGTATATGATTAGAAAAAAACCTTTTGAGAAGTTGTCTGCTGTTGCCTGTTTCTGGTGTCTTGGATGGTGACCAGTTAGCTTTTTCTTGCTTTTGCTTTTAGTGATGTGTAAGTGAATGGAACCCATTAGCTCATTTCAGATAGAATTTTTCAGTTACTGCAGACCTAGATTTGAATCAAAGCACATCAAGATGAAAGGGCCTATAACCCACTACTAGTCCCTTGAGCCTTCCAGGCTGTTCTTGGCCTTTTTAAGTTAGTGCATATCCTGTAATGGGAATAAGAATTATTTACAGTTCAGTTTTTCCCCGGTATAATCAGTTATTTTTGGATTGGTTTTAAGTTTTTTCAATAAATGTATTCTTTAGCAGTGCAGGAGGACTTTAACTTGCTTTTTGCAGGTTTTTTTCTGCTCTGTAGTAGCAAGAGTTAACAGAATAAGAAGCAGAGATTCAAAGATGCAGTACAGGAATTACGTTCTCTGTCATTTGTGGTTTAAGAAAAGGGGGTGGTATTCAGCTCTTGAAAGGGCTTTAATGAATACTGTTTGGTGTTTTTGAAAGCTGATGGTAACCTATGTGCAACAGAAACAGCTTTGCTGCTTTTAGGGTAAACTGATTAGCATTTTTCCTGATTGAGGCGATTGTTTCACCTCCTCTTTTTATCTCAGGATTTTTCGCTGTCTATTGCCTTTTGTTTATATTCAAATGACATACCGTCAAAGGAGCCTTTTTTAAAGTGAATGCAGTGCTTTCTCCCCTGCTTCTGTAGAAAAGCCGCTTGCCACAGACAGGCAGAGCATGTGTTTCCCTTGTCTTGGTTGGGTGCACAAATCTTTTATGTGTGCTGCTTCTTACCCTGTTGCCTAGACGATCACTGGCTTTCACTAAGGATGTCTGGTTCTCGTAAAGAGTTTGACGTGAAGCAGATTTTAAAAATCAGATGGAGGTGGTTTGGTCATCAGGCATCAGCCCCTAACTCCGCAATTGAAAACCACCTGGGAGACTTCTGGAATAGAGGACAAAATGCACCAACTGGTGGCACAAAGTTTTTAGATTCAGGTAACCTACCTTTAACATCAGTTGGTTACAGAAGGTCCAGCCAACAGGATTTCCAGAATTCACCTCTTTGGCCAATGGCATCCACCTCAGAAATCCCTGCATTTGAATTCTCAGCAGAAGACTGTGGAGGGGCCCGTTGGCTTGACAGACAAGAAACAGATGACAGAGGAAGTGAAGAAGAGAATGAATCGGACAGCAGTTCGTGCAGGTTAATTATTACTTTCCTGTTGTAAGAAATGTGTTTTCATGTTTACAGATAGCATGCAAATATAGGCTAGCCTTTATTCTAGATTAAAATGCTTCAGAAACCTAGCAGCTGAGGTTTGATCAGAAACCAAAAATTATTTGTAATCAGGGTTCTGTGTGTTTACTAGGGTCTTTTGAAAAGGCAACTTTAGTCAATGTGGATAAATAAAGCGCAAATGTGGATACACTCACTTGTGTTTTTAAATAGTACACCAAGTATATGCAGCTATGATCATGGTACTGTCCATTACACAGTAGTGTTGCAGGATGCTTTCTGAATTGTTTTGAGGTGAGGCTGATTGTTTAGTTATGCTGAGAAGAAGTCCCATGCCAGTTAGGAGAAAATGATGAAAATGTAAGCTTCTTGTGACTCTTACCTGGTGTTTCCACGTGTTTCTATAGTTGAGGGAGGTGAAACTGTAAAAAATACTTAAACTATAAAACAAAGATTTTTTTTTTTTAATGTGCATATGCAATTTGAAGGAAAAAAAAATCATCTATTGAAAGCCAATCAATTTGTGCTTTAAGGTGATTGCAGTTATCTGTCCAAATGTCTTAAACTATGTATCTAGATTAAAAAGAAAAAACAGTTTTATTGCATCTATAAAGATGTTCTGGTGATTTTTTTCCTTGTATATCATTACTAAAAATGAAACTGTAAAATTTGTTCTTCAATAAAAGATGTTTACCAGTTGTTGTAAACTAGGCAAGTTGATAATCTTAACTAAGTTTAATTCTCTTATTTCCTTTTACTACATAAATCAGCCATTCTTCACTAAAAATATTTTTCCTGTTTTATAGTGCATGTAGTGCATAATAGTTAGTTTATCATTTCAAGTAAATTTTATTATGTTTGCTTTCTCACTTTTAAGATAACTTCTCAGCAATACAGCATTTCTGAAAGTATGGCTGTTTAAAAGGGTACACTGTTTAATAAAGCCTGTTAAGGACAGATCAATCCTGTTACAGCAGTTTCAGTGTTTTGTATTCCCTAGGAGAAGAATTCATTTAGTGCAAGGGCAAAGCAGTCCACAACATAAACGCTATCTGTTTATGGTTTCTATAACCTTTAAAGGTTCAAGGAAAGGAAGGAGGGTAAAAATGCTTAGGAGCCAACACAGTGTATTTGCTTTTATCACTGAATGGCAAAAGTACTAGAATTACAGGGAAAGGAAATCCTGCGTGCTGGTGCTTCATAACAGCAGTCTTGTCATGCTGCAACAACTATATAGCTACAAATAATGTATATCTGAAGAGGCCCTATTTTAAGTGATATTCAGGTATGAATTTTTCAAATAGCTGTGTCACTGGATAATATATCTGATAAATGTGTACTGTCTTCCATTTCAGTAACATCAACTTGTGATGTGAAATTATTATGTAGAGCGTTACATCAAATAGGATATTCTCACCATAGCAAGGCAATCGGTATAGAAAAAAACATGTCATTTTAAGAGATAAATGTGTAGATTGAAATTACTACAAATTTGCTCTTGTAGGAGAAGAATTTACATAGGACAAAACTAATTCATTACTTTCCTGTATACAACGGAAAATGTGTGTAGGATTTGAACTCAGTAAATTTGAAGTGTCTTTTAAATTATGTGCTCATCCTCTATAGCATCTAGAGTTATCTATAATTCATTCATTGTCTTGTAATTCTGGCTAGTGTTCTACTTTCATCCTTTAAAATAAGCATTTTAGATAAATTTTGAGTTCAGTATTGGTACAATTTAATATGTAACTAATGTATTGTTACCTGTACCTCTAGTGTAATGAAGAGACTGTACTTAAACCATGTTTTGCTCAATCCCTTTGTTAAGAAAGTATAAGCTGTTGAGCAGACTACATAAGTCTGCCTAAGAGCTGGGATTTTTCTGATGTTAAGAACTTAATTGAATGGTTCTTTATTAGTCTAAAATACAGCTTCTTATCTATTGAGAAAAAAAAACTATTCACGTAGCTTTCAAAGGACTTTTTCCCATATGAAACCTCTGTTACCTCTATTGGAAACAAATTGTGTGGCTGAAAAAATCCTTCATTTTTAAAAAAACCTTTTTGTAGAAGCTGTGGAGTTATGTTACTTCTTCATTCCCCTGTAACTTACTGCCCAGTTTCAAGCCATGAAAATGTGAAGTGACAGAAGTGGCTCTACTGCTCTGTATGTATCAATCGTCCTTCCTCTTGGCCATGTCACATAGCATAGGTGGAAAAGCATTTAGATCAAGACCCTGTCAGTATGAAAGCTTTAGATCATTATGTGATTCATTTAGAGGAGAGCCGCTGTAGCGTTCATTTATTATTAGCGTAGAGCTTGGTGACATAGAGAATAAGCAAGTTCCAAGTTTAGCACCAGATCTTTCACAAAAGCTGCATTTGGGATGCAAAGAGATCATCTGGATTTAGGTATCAGAGCTGTTTGGCTGTAACGCTGTACATCACACTCCTGTGTGTTGTTTGTAACCAGCATTAGCTTGAATGATTGTTTGCTGGGCCAGTGAGGTTTGAATTCTTTTGCTGGTTTTTGTCTCCTAGATTTCCTCTGTTGCTGCTGTTTGTTAACTCTTCTACATTCCTGAGGTGATGGTCATCATTTTGGATTTGTACACTTCATAAAATTTTCCAACAGCTGTGCAGACTCTTGTGTAGCAAATTTAAGCCTATGAGCAATAGATTTGTTTTTCTTAACTTTTTGTCGGTGCTTTAGCAGCAGTCCACAGACCTTACAGGCACAGCGTACCCAGTATGCAGATCACTGTATCTGGTTCCTTTCGCGCGGACATGCATTAAAACATTGAAATTACTTTACTGTAGGTTTAAGTATGGAAACACATACACAATATAAAATGTGTATTTAATGTTCAAATATAAATATAAGCAGTGTTTCAGAATTCATCAGTTCTGTCCTAACCTGGAAGAGTTTAGTAAGATGTCTGTAATTGATTTTAAGACAAAATCTGAATGTACTGTGCGGTAGCAGCTCTCCAGTATTGCCCTGTGTGAAGAGTCTTGCAGTTAGTACATTGTAACTTCAAATCGAAGTGTGACCTCCCAACTGCCTGCCCAGTTTTGGATCTACAGGAACCTTTGATACATCTTTACTTTCAACTCAGTCTTACTGACCTTTGAGGCTGTTAAGTCCTTTAGGGTCCCCAGTTGTGCTGTGTGTTTCTGTGTATCTCCTAGCACAAAATAATGCAAACCATCAAATAAGGACAGTTGATAGATCCCCTAATTGTGGCATGATGGTAGAATGGTACTTGAAATTAACTGAAAACTGTAAAAATATCATTTTTTGGCTAGATAAGTGCATGAATTAGACAAAAATAAGAAACTTTGTTACTGAAAGAAAAGTTGTTTTACAGGGGAGAATCTCCAGCCTTCTCATTTCTTTTCTCTCATGGTATTGCTGAAGTCCTCTCATTTTCCTCTGTGCTTACTGCATCTTCACTTGGGTTATGTCTATGCACATTTGAAAAGAGTTAGTGCAGTACAATTACGTAGCATAATCTAGTAAGCTTGAACAGTAGATATAATGAAAGTAAGGTAACAAGAGGGGCTTCAGCATGGCACTTTGCAAAGCCACAGGGAATTCAAACTGTTTATTTGGGTGGAATGGGCTTGCATGCAAGACAATCATATTTTTGCAGCGATTGTCACATGCTTTGACTACATTAAAGCTTAGACAGGTATGTTTTTGTACTGCTGCACCTCTCCATGGCACTACAAAGTAGATGTATCACAAGGTAGACTAAGTAGTTGTTTTCCAGACAGAATGCATGTTACTGTGACATTCATGGGGGTATATTAATTCATTGTGCCAAATCCAAGAGATCTCTTAGACGTAAGACAGGAAACATTGGTGCTATAATCAAAGGTCTAGCTGCAATGGAGCATGCCTACATTATTTCTTACCAAAATTAGAAACAACTAAAGATGCAGTAGTATCAGCTTAGCAGGTAGAGTATAGATGTCTTTGTTGGGCTAGCACAGGTAACACTGGAGTCTGTGCTCTAGCTTCTGGTTACTGTTGTTGCTCATGATAGTTAGATTAAGGTTAATGCAGATGTATTTGTGTTTGCTTGAACCTGTGCTTTTTGATTGCAAGATTGTAGTTCTGTCTATTGCTATAATTCTTTTCTCTAGCATAGACGAAATCTCTAGCCCCAAAGTTCACGTATATGTATTGCCTTACTGTGCTTTTCAGTCTCTCCAGCATAACTTTTGTCCTCTTTCCACCATCTTTTCTTATCTTGAGTTATGATACATTATGGATTTTTAGCAGTCTTTCTTGTTATCATCTACAGCTTCCTCCTTTTATTTATCCTCATCCCAGCCTGGGGGAGAGTGTCCTGATTTTTACCATTGCTTGTTTTTTCCAATAATCCATTCAGCATTCTTCTTTTCAACAAACTCCATTCTCTGCAGCTGTGGTTCTTGTCTTACTAACTTTGAGAAAAGGAGGTATCTTACTCCTTACAAAGTATAATATAAAATCATGGAAGCTGGCATATTATTACTATGGTAAGTTGTGTTCTTGAGATGTACTATATCTCCTCTAATGTATATGACCTAAACATTGACAACCCTAGCCTAAAGATGACTTGGAATTGCAACAGATCTTCTAATTATATTATTACCATAAAATACCTTGACATCATGAGTTTGTTACGCAATGTAGCAAATGCAGTGTCCTGTCTCCAGGTAAACAGTTGGTTCCTTTTGGCTGCATAGGACTTTTTGTTTTGTTAGGAAGTCCGGCTACTGAAGATACCTGTTCTAATAAGAGAATAAATGCCTTCACTGCTTTTTGAACTGTAGGGAAACTTATACTAGTTTCAGTAGCTAGAGTAAATTCCTTACACTTCTTTTATAAGAGCAGAGTTCTACTTTGCTCAGTCAAACATTGGCTTTTGTTTTCATTGACATTATTCAGGGGTTTGCATTGCAAGAACGTAAACAGAGGCATGTAATTTATAGTCAGAGGTATGGACTATATAATTTTTTTTCTTTTATTGTCTTCAAACACAAAGCAGTTGCATCCATTTTCCTGCATGTACTTAATTATTTTCATCCCTTATCTCTAAACCTCTTTTATTATTCTGAACCTTTTTGAGGTTTGAATAAAACTACTATTTTCCTTCTTTGAAATGTCATGATACTTTTTAAATATCTATATACATTGAGATGTCTATATTGGTTTGTTGATTTTTCTGGTTTTTTACATGTCATGTTTATAACTGTAATATTCTTGATGCATAAATTCTGATTTTAAATGCCAGTTACTTATTTTCTAAGAAACAAAGTGGTATTCACTGGAATCATAGTAGTGAGGAGGAAAATGTGTATTTTTTCCCATCTGTACAGTTTTGCCATTGTTTGCTACTTCCAATGCTTTCATCTACACTCAGAAATGTATGTAAAGCAGAATTTTAGCCCACTCTATGCACAGGTTGTGTATTCCTGCGCTAGTTCCCCTTTTGCACCGTTTTCAGTGTTATCTGTGAAAGCCGTTGGGTTGGTGTGTAGCGCTGCCTGCAAATTTCGGTAGCGTAGATAGAGCATTTGCTTTTAGTTTGGTTTCCTAAAGGGAACAAGTTTATGCAGTTGTGCTCTGCATCACCTCTGCCTTTTCCCTGGTAGCTTTAAAACCCATAGGCAGTTTTTATCTTAACACGAGGGTAGGCAGAATTCCCAAAGATAATATTACTCCTAATAGCAGCTAGTTAATGGTGAGAAACCCAGCTTATTGCCTGCACTGGAAAAGGTCAGGATTCATCAGCTGCAAAGCTGGCTGCACGGCACGGCTTCCCGTTAGTCACCTTATTTGCTGTCTCTTGTCTGGTGAGGCAGTGCCGTGAGGAGCGGAGGGGAAGGGAAAAGAGCTGGACTTGTACTGGTAGGTGGAGTGGGAAAAGACAGAGAAACCAGTCAGTGAAGCAGTCAGTTGAGTAGACATACTAGCAGTGTATTTGGGGTAATGTCTCCATCAGGATTTTGCAGATAGAAATCCCATTGCAATGCTGCCTGACTCCCTTGTCCAGTCAAGGCTTTAGTAACCAGCTGCACTGCGACATGTTGCTTCTGTTAAAAGAAATGGGTCTTCTTAATGCAAGGAAATAAGCCGTTCCTTGCTGCAAAAGGTTAGAAGAGACAAGGTGGTACTTATGTATAAGGTCCACATCTGTACTACATACCCTTGACTGTCTAACTGTGTCACTCTTACCTTGCAGTAAAACTACGTTTTTGCAGATTCATAGGATTTCATATTATCTTGTGGAGAAGTTGACCTTTTTTAGAAGTATGGGTCGCGACAATAGAACAGTTTTAAGTATGAGTGAATTTATGCATACTTTTCAGAGATTACTTTTTCAGACAGAATTTTACACAAAAAGATATTTTAAATTTCATTTCAAATTTTTTATTTTCTTCCTCTATCTCTGTTCCATCTTTTACATCTTTAATGTAAAAGATGCCTTCCTAAAAATAATTTTTAAAATTTTTGCATCCTTTATTATAGCCAAGGTTAATACTTATTGGAATTCATAAGTTGTTAACTAATGTGTGTGATTGCTATAAAATAACTATTGTAACTCCTCCTTTAAAATGAATCTCAATGCTTTAAAAATAATTGAAATAACGAGTCCTGTTAGTAGGAACAGGTTGTGCATCACCCCCACAGACTTTGAAAAACATTGATGCCTCTTTTTGGAGAGAGATTTTAGTGAAAGTGGGAGGCAAGAAAGCTTGTATGTGTTGCAGTTTGGTTTGTTTTTGTGTTGAAAACTGTGCTGTGGCTTTGTTTAAGCTACAGCGATGAAGCCTGAAGCAACACCAGAAGGAGAGGTATGAATTCAGCTCTCCAGTTGTCATCATCATATGTGCTTTTACTTTCAAAACTCATTTAGCACCACTTTAATAGCCCAGTTAATTGCCTCATTGCATTGCAATGAACTGTTATATTGGGCAGAGCTACTTATTCCAAATGTTCTACTTCAAGAAATAAAATGCTTTAAAAATGAATGGGTTTATGGCATGGCTTATACATACATTTGCTTTCAAATGGTACAGTCTTCTATAAATTCTTCATTAGACAGAGAAGTTGATGAAAGCCAACATCACAAATGTTTGTCACCAGGGTAATAAAATGTCTAACTAGCATGGGAAAGACCTTGTCCTTAGAAGTAACTTGTATTTTCACAATTATCCTGAAATTTTACCATACTTAATAAAAATTGATCAGTGCTAGAGAAGATCTTTTTGACATAAATAAGGAAAGAAAAGAAAGACCAAGATATGTGTGATTGAAGTTTAAAAACGCAAACAGGAAGCCCTACCAACTAACATTCTAAGACACTTGTAATGATATTTCCACTTAATGTGTTAAAAATGCTATCTTAAATCTTAATCTGAAAGGAATATATAGGGTTCTTTGATACACACCCTGTGAGGTGTGCAGAAGGAGCAATACCTCTAGCCTATGGGAGGGGGAATTCATATTACACTTCCCTTTGACTTGAGAGCCAAATCCAAAAGGACAGGGCTGCCTTGATACTCAGAGCTGCAGGACCTCACGCTGGGTGTTTGCTCTGAGCATGAGATTCACAGGTTGTTAGATACTCTCATTTCCTCTCTCTAGGTGGAAGGGATGTAGGTCAAGAATTCTGGAAGGCATGCAGTACTACTGCTGGGAGAGAGAAGAGCAGGTCCTCCTCTTCCTCTGTTGTTTCCTTGCTTGTGTATTCTCCCAAGCTGTCATGGCTGTGGCAAACTGAACTGAGAAAAAGATCGGTTTGGGGAAGAAGGGAGATTTGAATTTTTCATAACCAGTCATTGGGTAATAGGCATAAATAGCCCTTGAACTATATCTTCCCTTTTTTGCGAGTACCTCAACTATTAGACTGTCTCTTTCACATTCTCTTTCTGGACCACTGAAGCTTGATCTTTCTTTCCTTCTCCCTTGCTTTCCTTATGGAAAATGGTTTGTAAATTACTGGCTAGAGAACAAGTACAGAGTTGAACTTCTTCAGCTGAGGGGAAGAACGAAGCTTGGCTCTGTTATGTCCTAAGTGCTTTATAGTGGGTAGTGGAAAACAGACACCACTGCAGTTATTCTTCCTTGTTGAAGAAGAGTGGTGACTGCCACTGAGTTCTGTGCAGAACGTACGTGTGTGCAGTGCTGGGGCTGGCAATGGCTCTAGTGAGGGTGTGGTTCAGCAAAGTGCTGGCTTAGAAAGTTTTTTTCTTTCTCCGCACTAGTTTGTTTCTCAATTCTATCTGCACAGCTCTTTGTGAAGTTGTAAAAGTAAATAAAGTTCCTGATATCATGTTTTTATCATTATTAATGGGGTTAATTGGAGGAGTCTGGGTTAAAATATGGTTCAACCAAAAAAAACCAAACCAAACAACCTATATCAGCACAGTTGAGGATGTGATAAATTGTGACAAGGAACAAGAATTTCTTAAGCATTTTCTTGTCGACCAGCACCTTGTTCTTTCCACTTCTGTTTCTTTTGCAGGGTTGCTGGTTTAAGAGTTGCTTTCCACAAGTACTTCTTGCTCGTTCACTGTGAGAATGCCATGCAGTTTTGCCAATATGATGTTTTTCTTATGGTTATGCTGGTTACATGGTTTTACAGGATAACATTTTTCACATGTATGGGTTTCTTGATTCAGTTTCTAAAACAGCCGTAAAGAATACTTTTCCCAGTTCATCAGTGCCGGTGGTGTAGCAAACAGGTGACTCATGGAGAGTGAGAAGGAGTTAACACAGCTTCAATAAATGGCTAATCACAGTTTCAGAGAGCAGAGGTCTCCAAGGCAGGCAGGTATCTCATTTCTAATCTCTTACTAGATTTAGGTTTGAATTAAGTGCCAAATTGCTTGGCCTTTTTAGCTATCTGGGCACATGCAAAAAAAAAAAAAAAGTTAAAAAAGTAAAAATAAAAAACCAGAAAAAACCAGACCACCTTTACAGAACGTTTTCTGCTGAAAATTTGCATTTGATTTTGAGGAGCTCGGTCTTGAAATGAGTATCCTGGGCTAAGGACGGAGCTAAGTCTCTTGGTAGATTAAGCCCTGAGCATGCTGCTTGAGTTCATGACACCTTTGTAAAAGCAGGAGTCTAGATGCAGATCTTGTGAAACCATGTCCTTCCAAATATTGTGGTAGGTCCAAAGTGTTTTGTAAGTTGCTTGCATTATGGAAAAGTAGTAGCCAGTAAAAGAACTGTGGGCAAGAAAAGGTGCTTCCCTCAGAGTACATAATTAGGATTAATCTCCTTTATGTCCTAGGCCCATGCATTCCTTTCATGTTTTCTCTGTTCCTCTTTTCTCCCAAGCTACTGTGTGTATGGACAGGAATCATTTTTCTTCCCATCCATCATTGCTTTTCTCCTGCGTTGGCTTTTGCTGTGCTAGATCTCATTTTAGACACATAAGGCTTCATGCAGTAGGAGTGGTGGTATATTGATGTGTCTCTTGATGCTTTTTTCCTCTATGTATGCCCACACTCTTATACTAGGTACATATATGCTGAGTTTTATTCTAGCCACCTTAGGCTCAATGTGAACCAAGACTTTAACGTGTGAATTAAGACATTAACATCTGTGGCAGGGGGAGGTTTGATATCATTTTAATTTTTCCATTGCTTTTTCAGTTTGCAGGGTCTTGGTAGACATCTGTTCTTCTGTAACCATCTGACAACACTAGAGATACCATGATTGGACTGATCTTTGTGTGTCTCTTAGTTGAAGAGTACAACATTAAATGATTGTACCTTTTTCACAATGGTTTATATTTTATTTGGAGGAAGAGGGAAAGTATGAATATGAAGAGAAATATAATAGTAAGGGAATATATTAAAACAAATAATGCATGTCAATTTTAAAATTGCATTTGATTTTTGTTTTATGATCTGTAGATAGCATTGCTGCACCTTAATATTGTGTGAACTGAGATTTCTGTTACTGTCTCCAACAGAACGTCCAACAGCAGTCATACCTTATCATCTTGTCAGACTATGGAGCCCTGTACCTCAGATGAATTTTTTCAGGCTCTCAACCACGCTGAACAAACTTTTAAAAAGATGGAAAATTATCTAAGGCACAAACAGCTTTGTGATGTGGTGTTAGTTGCTGGTGATCGTAGAATTCCAGCTCACAGGTAAGTTTGTTATAATTTGAAGTAACTTCATATTTGTTTCTAAATGCACCTTCAAAGTGTGTCCTGTGTTTTGCTTAAAAAAGGTCAGAACATCCTAAACAATTTAGAATTCTTTAAATATGCATATGTTTTCTAACATTTATCTGGAAACTAAAAGTTAATTTCTGTCTGTTTTATGTGATAACTGTGGTGTTTTCATGTTCTACTTTTTAATCTTCAAGCATATAGTAAGATACTTGCATAACAAAATAAACCCCCCCCAAAGTCCCAAATATACCCTCAGAATAATATAAGTAGTAGTAGTTTCTGTACCACAGAATGGCATAGAAAATTTTTCTTAGATTTGATTTTTTCTTTGTACTAACAGTTAAGTTGTTGGAGTCATAATTAGCAATAAGGACAGTCTTTTGTCTGTATGAAGTTTTTTTTTTTTCTCCCATAGTAAGAAGAGTCTTTTGGTAGTAGGGTACTGAAGAATGACTGTGTTAGGTGGCTAAATTAGATAAAGCATTACCCTATCTGTCATCTGTGCAATTAACAGATCGTATAGCATGCTGCTTAAAAGCTAGGAAAATACCACAGATGGTGAAACAAAAGTATGAATAACTGAATCACTTTACAGTATTTAGTGCACAGTATTAATAGTTTACTATTACTATTACAGCATAATACTGTAATAGTAATAAAAAGATGGGAAAAGGTTGCTGGTTTGGGTTTGGTATTTTTCTTTAAAAGCCGGATTTCTGCTTTTCTCCAGACATCATCCATGCTGTTGTGCTGACACAACTGGGGGAGTGATAGCACAAGAATGGGAACTGACTCAAGGAGCAGGCAGGCAGTTATACCATAACTTGCTATTGCTCTCTGAGACTTCATTTTATGGAACTTATTTTTTAAACAGTCAAGGCTATCTCTGTTTTTTCCAAGTTAATTTAAGCAAATCTTACTGCAGGTACTGCTAAAATGGGTAATCCTTATCTCCACTCAACCCCTGACCTAAATTCCTAAACACAGCCACGTAGCTGTGGATGATGATTAATCCTTTTTGGAGAGACAATAGGGTGAGCAAATGTGGCTTTCCCTGTGGCTACAGAGTTGCTTAAGACTGGTCTTCAGTTTGTTCAAATTAGTTGCCAGACTGCATTGTCCCTGTGGAAAGAGCGAAATCAGATGAAAACAGGGCATGAACACACCCTTAGTGGATTTGCACTCAACAAAGTAATTTAGGAGTCAAAGAGCTGTAAACAGGAAAAGCAGTGATTATAATAAGGAAATAATTTTACTTCCTTGTGTGGCCAAGGTAGCCCCTTTGCAGTATGCTATTCTGGAGCATGGTTTATGTAATAGTTAAAAAGTGTGGAAGGGTGCAGGGGACAGCTGCGAATATTTTGTAAAGACTAGAAGTTTGGGGGTTTTTCTGCGACAAGATAAACAGAAAGACAACATGCTTTAAAAGGTCTTTAATGTGGTTTGTACCTGTTTCTCATTTATTGAGAGAACTGACTGTGCTCCTCCAGATACTGCTACTGTATCTATTTCTGTAGTGCATTAGGTGTATGCCACCACCTGTTACTTGTTCTGGTCTTTTCATAGGAGGACAAACATCTTGCTGTAGTTAATATAATGTGTTTTAAACATGCATGAAAGTTAAGGCCAAAGAAGCATCCCTTGTGCTTGTAGTGGGAGGCTTATGATTGTCCATAGGTCACTCTATAATGTTGAAGCAACTTAGAAGCTTTGCCTTTTGAACAATAAGTTCTTCCTCTTACTCTTGTTTTCACAGAGGAGCATAGCAGTGACTATAGTCCTCATCTCAGTGTGTCCAAAGTACCTTGCTGAAAATTGAACTTTTCCATAGTGGGAAAGATAAAGATAGAAATCTTAAATTTGGTTCAGAGTTTTATAGAAATTCAGTAAGGAGACTGGCTTTATGTACTTGTGGTAGCCTGTGTTGTAAGAAAAATATTCTGTAGGATTTTTTTTTAGCGCCTGCATCCAAGTTTTCACTTCTTCAGTATTGAATACAGGCTGGAGCAGTCAGTGTATTTCAGAGCACTAGTGATTATTTTATCTGAAGACTTAGTAAGCAATAAAAGATGTATTAAATAGATACTACCTTAATGACTTGGCATTCTAAAATGTGTAAGAAAATAGAAAGTTCAGTTAAACTGGACAGCTTTCTCTTAAGAAAGGGAAAAGATTTTTTTCTTAATATGTGGTCACATAGAATTGATAAGAAAGAATAATTTTCATTATTATTAATCACACTCATATATACAGAGGAATTTTCAGATTCTGCTTTGAACCTGTTATTTTCAATAGTCCATATGTTTTTTTTCTTAATTCTCCGTTTCTACTTCTGATGATATTTGCATGTTCCGAGGTGTATGATGTGTGTTTTTAGAGAAGAGAGCAGTGAGTTTGGTGTCTGTAATAGTAATAAGCACAGGTAATACATTACTGTAAAATTCTGAAGGATGTTGATTTGTATCTGTTCAAAGAATTCAGGCTATGAGTCTACTACAAATAGGAGTATCACATGTAGTCATTATTTTTCTGAATATGACATTCTCTATTATTCTAGGATTAGTTTTCTTCTCATTCTGTGCTGAAATTATAGCTGAGAACTTATTTAAGAGATCAAAAAGCAAGTAGGAGAAGGATTTTTCCACCAAGTAAAAAATGCTAGTGGAAGGTATGCCTGCCCATGGCAGGGAGACTGGAACTGGGTGATCTCTGAGGTCTCTTACAACCCAAACCAATCTATGATTTGAATGGGCACAAGCTTCAATATAGGAAGTTCCACTTAAACATGAGGAGGAACTTCTTTACTTTGAGGGTGGCAGAGCACTGGAACAGGCTGCCCAGAGAGGTTGTGGAGGCTCCTCTGGAGGCTTTCAAGACCCATCTGGACACGTTCCTGTGCGACCTGCTCTGGCAGGGGGGTTGGACTAGATGATCTCCAGAGGTCCCTCCAACCCCTATGATTCTCTGATTCCCACTCCCTTAGCCTGCAGCTTCATAAAGAAATTTTGCCCCTTCTAATTTTTAATTAAATCAGATTTAAGTGTTTTTTCATATCAGGTTCTTTTTCTGTGTCCACTACAATTTCAAATGTCTAAGTAATTTCTTACATTTGCATTTATATACATTCAGCTAACTGCTATCCATAATAAGTTTGTTTCGTAATAACCTGCTGATTAGAACATTCACGTAAGAAAAGGGAGGTCTGTCTAAATTCCTGGCCAGAGGGTATTTAAAGCCTGCTCTGCATCCTTTAACAAGCAATCTAAAAATCTATGCGGAACCTTGGAAATAGAAAAGACATGGGACTGTGGTGTGCTGGTTCAGCCATCATCATTTCATGCTGCCATCAGTTGCCTGATCACACAGGCCAACGCTGAACTCAGCAACATCCTCTCGGAAGTCTTCTTTCAGACAGTCCTGCCATAGGTTCCTGTGGGCCCAGCTCCTCTGCTGCCCACAGTGGTGCCAGCATCGCCAGTGCCATCACCGGCACACAACAGACAGAGATGGCTCCCTCAGTGGCCCTTCACATGGAAGGACACCGAGAGAGCTCAGCAAAATGCAACCAGCCCCAACAGAAGCCACCTCCAACACGAAGCTCCTCTGACTTATCAGCTCCTGGTTAATATAATTGTGGCCTCACCCACCACCCCAACCATGACCACCTGGGTGAGGGCAGAGCCACAGGTGGGTCAGGTTCTGCCTCTGAAACATGAAGCCGATAAGAAAACCAAAACATTCTGCTAGATTGTGACTCATTTGCAGGTCAGCTCCAGCTTGGGGCCCACAACTCAGGCCCAGCACTTCATACTGAGGAAGGAAGTCAAATGGAAGCTTATGTACTCTGGAGTTTAAGAAGCCTGTTCAGAAGAGCACAAATACTGGTCTGCAGACACTTTTTATCTTGATGCTTATTTATCTTTGTACTTCTTTTCCATATGGCTTAATAGTACTTCCTTTCTTTCACAGTCTGTGTTGCATTGGTTTGTAAACGGTTTGCTGCAGCCGTTTTTTTGTTTGTTTTAGCTATATGCTTATAAAGGTTTAACACAAAGTATCCTTCTAAAAAGTCAAAGTATATTAAAAAGCAGTTCTATGATAGCTTTGTGTTAAAAAGGTACTATTGCCACTAACAGTGTCGTTGCTTTGAAAAATTATAAAGGGTTTATTGTCATCATCATTTTAGTGTCAGAGGCACCAAACCCATTTTGAAAGGTTTGATTTGCCTGGAATAGAGCTGTAATTGGAAATCATTTTAATACGAACATACTGCATGAGTTTTAGGTATTGCTTGCTTTTAAACAGATTTAAATAAACACACATATATTAGTAGTGTGGGATACTACTGCTTTCATATATTCTTTTTTATTACTGACATGCTTTCTTATCAAGAATAGAAACTAGCTGAAGCCACTAGTGTATGGTGCTTCATACTTGAACTATTCAGTATCACCTTACAACTTCAGGGAATGCTATTAGTGAGTTCCCTGGGACTGTTTTCAGCTGTTACACAGCCACAAACAAGGAGTTGCCCAGGAAGGGTCCCTTTTATCTTGAAGATGTTAAGAAGCTTCACTTCATGCAGTCAGGTGAATCAGGTTGGGAGATATTAGATCTGTAAATTGCCAGGTTTGACAGTGATCATCATTTTACATAATAATTGCTTTGAAGACCAGAAAACTGTCTAGATGGTGCAGCTCGTGGCAGTTCCAACAAAAAGTACAATTTAATTCCAGCATGCCACCCCACTTACACATACTTTTGCTGACTCTCGGTATAAACCTCTTCAAAGAAGTCAAGTTGACGTGGTAGATCTTTCTATTTTTGGAACAGTACAAACCACAGAAATTAAAGACATCAGTAGCAGTGGCACCTCCTGTTAGAACAGGGAGACATCCTGAAACACCCAGATTTTGTCAGTATTTAGCCCATAGCTCTTGAGTGCTTTTCCAGAGAGATAAATGGTTCAGACATTTTATAATCTCCTAGATGAAATTTTCTGCTATTCATGTGTTCATTTTTCTCTAAATTTTTCCTGTTCACTGAGAAAGAGCAGCCAACCTACTGCATATAGTTCAGTAGCCAAATTCTTATAATCTTATCTATGCAGAATTGAGTATTTGGCAGTAGTTGGTAATTACATAAGAGAGAGATTAAAGGTAAATATATTCAATATCCACAGTAGAACAATACAATGCCAGCTGTATTAAGGCTTTTTCTAATTTCTTTTTTTTTGTACTGCTAAGAGACATCTCTAGTATCAATACATACTGATTTCATAAGCATTTTAGTTGGGCCAACTATGAAAAAAGTAATACTATTGAGGAAAAAGACTAGAAACTCAAAACTTCAGTCTTTAAACTGTGGAATGGCAGTATTTTATAACATCAGTAGTTTTCAGTGAACTCTTGATAAGGATAGAGATTCTCTTTATGTTAAATACTAACAGAGGCATGATGGCTCTATTTAATAAGAAGTTTTTATAGCCATTTTATAGTCATAGAATCATATGATTCTCTTTTGGAGAATCATACTTAGCTTTTTGGGTGCTTTTTTAGCAAAAAGGTCAAATACAGACAGTGAAAGTCTTCCCTGGATTCTTCAGTTATATGAAGGTAGTCACTGCTTCACGTTGTATAATATGTATGTAGAAATGCATTTTAATTGCAGACAATCAAAAAAAAGATAGAAAGAAAAGGATCAAGGAACAAGTGTGTGTCAAATGGCATGAATAAAGTAGTAATTGGTTTTTATTGACTAGTGGGAAAAGCACAGGACAAGAAAAGGCCAGTTAGCTGCAAGTCTGACTGTTTTCTTTTATGCTAGCTCAGTGTCACCTTGATGAATTGTCACTGTATCTTTTAATCCCCTTTCTTTCAAAGAAAGAACTTTTATTCTAAATTAGTTAAATTAAGTGTGGATACCTGTTCTGAGGCTTTTCATTATGAACATGCTTCTTGGCTAAAATTATTACAAAATTGGTTTTGGTATAATTTATGCTTTGGCATATTACTTTTACTAATCTACTCCTGGGCTGTGCATCCTGTTTCGGCACATGCAGGTCACTCTCTGGAAGGCACTTAACAGTGAAGCATCTATACCTTCTCATAAATACGAACACAGATTTGCAGAAATAGTAAAAAGGGTTGCATTTTAAGTTTCTAATAAATTCTTTTGTAATACTTCAAGGCTGGAAATTACAGGGAGAGATTTGCTGATATCAAACAGCTCATAGAAGGTGTTTGTCTGGAGCTTTGGGTTATTATTTGGCATTTCTTCAACAGTTGATGCTGTACAGTCCAGCTCTTTTCTAAGTAACAGTGTGGTTAACTAAACCAGTTGCATTGTTAGGCGACAAAAAAAAAGAAAAAAGAAAACCAACCCAACAAACAGTGTTAATGCTACACTTTAAGATCGATTTCCCATTGTAGAGATGTTTCTTTTTCAAGCTCTGTTCTGCAGAACTTCAAGTCAATATTGCAAGAGGTGAATATTTTAAGTTGTTTGTTTTCTTTTTTGTTTGTTTGTTTTTAATTCTGAATTGGACCTACAGAGGTACTTGGGTTATTCAGATCTGTCCATCTGCACGCTCTCCATTCCAATGAAAACCCTTGTTTTGTACATACAAAGCTGATCTTTTCATCTCATTCTAGCATCAAAAATGGTTGCAGAAACTCTCCCTTGATGCTTACGTGAATATACTCTCTCATTTCATTAAACTTCTGTAGGTCTGTAGGAGGCAGTATTTTCATTCAACTGCACGTGTCATTGAACATGGGGTTAAAATGCCTAGAAGTAGTGCCTGGGTTCTACCTTGGCAGAATGTTCCAATTTTTCCTAGCAAGTCAGATTAAATCTCATATTTCAAGTACAACATACGGGTCCAGAGAAGGGCAATGAAGCTGGTGAGGGGTCTGGAGGGCATGCTTTATGAAGGGCAACTGAGGGAACTGGGGCTCTTTAGTCTGGAGAAGAGGAAACTGAGAGGAGACCTTGTTGCTCTCTACAACTACCTAAAAGGAGGTTGTAGCGAGGCTGGTGTTGGTCTTTTCTCCCAAATTACTAATGATAGATTGAGAGGAAATGGCCTCAAGTTGCATCAGGGGAGGTTTAGATTAGAGATTAGGAAGAAATTCTTCACTGAGAGAGTGGCTGGGCACTGGAACGGCCTAGGGAGGTGGTGGAGTCACCATCCCTGGAGGTGTTTAAAAAATGAGTAGATGTAGCACTTGAGGCTATGGTCTAGTGGCTAGAGAGATGTTAGGATGAAGGTTGGACTTGATGATCTTGGTGGTCCTTTCCAGCTGTAATGATTCTATGGTTCTATGATTTAAAAGAACAGAACTTTGTCTCATTACAAACCTTCACTTTATCATGCAAGATGTTAAAATTAGTATTTTCCCCACATATTCTTTATCCAACTCTGTTGCCTCAGCAACTGTAAAAAAAAGATTTCCCCACTGTAGGCCTGACCACATGGTCAATGGTCAGAAAACCAGCACGAAAATAGTAGTTGAAATTAGTCAACAGTACATTACTTTGCAGTTAATTAACTATGAGACAGTTCTTTGTAGTTCATGACTTTGTGTATATATCTGCAAATCTTCCCCATTAATAGATGTTTAGACATACTCCTAATCACCGGTGTTCAGCTTTTCCATTAATTTCAGTCTATTTTGTGGTTCCTGACCTCTGTCATCCTAGTAAGCCAATATGATGATTCAGCACAGAATAAACCGACATTTCTTGAAGTATTAGATTAATTGAATGTACGTATGCAGAGGGACTGTGTGGTGTATTTGCAATAGGCCTGATTCTTGGAGTTGCTGTTTGTATAGCTCAGTACATATGCAAGTGTATTTATATTTGAATTCCCTGTGACCAAGGCAACAGTGAACTGCTGCAGCACAAAATCTGATTCAAACAACGGGCTCTTCCTGGAGGTCTCCTAGGACAGAGACCAGCAGACCTCATGAATAGTCTTGGCTGTGTTTCATGGAACTATGGGTTGAATATTCTTGCTCCACATGGCTTCCTTTCTCTTTCACTCTGGTCCTGTGAATGCACACAGGGACGTTAAGGTTCTTCCACATCTTGTGGAGTAGCATTGTTACATATACTCAGTGTTTTACTCTCAGTAATCCAAAGATATGTCTGTTGTGCACTAACATGTTTACTTAATATCTTAAAATACTCAGAATTGTTAACAAAAGGCTAAATACATACCCACAAAAGAGATTATTCTGTATCTTCTCTGTATTTACTGTGCCTAGTTCTCTTACCGGTGTTAATAAATGAACACATATGTGCGCACTAGGAGTAAAAGCATTTTAAAGCACTTTGAAAGGGACTACTAAGTCATTCTTTCACATTTTGAAAAGTAAGTGACACAATATAAATGGAAGTCAATTCAATTTTTTTAAATTTCCATAATGTATATTTATATTCCATTTCCAATGTATGTGTTTTTTGTGGGTTGTTTCTGTGTTGCCTATTAAAAGTCATTGAGCTTCGAAAGGGTAATTCATTTACTTCAACAGCAAATGTAGATTCAGTAACTACTTCATTATTCATAGAGGGGAACTAGAGCATGGAACAGTTTGTCAATTTTAAAATGTTTTTCTCAGTACAGTGTTTCTTCAAAGGGCAAAGTAATGAATCATAAATTAACAAACATCAGGTTTACTAAGTTTGTGGATTTTTTTTCTCTTTTCCTCTTTGTCTCTCTCCTTTTCTCCTACACGATGCACTCAGATTGGTTCTCTCCTCTGTTTCGGACTACTTCGCAGCAATGTTCACTAATGATGTAAGGGAAGCAAGACAGGAAGAAATCAAGATGGAAGGTGTGGAGCCAAATGCACTGTGGGCTCTGGTTCAATATGCATATACAGGTAATTAGAATGAAAATGAGGATTTCATCCAATGAAGTGTTCTCCTGTGAGCATTGTATTCCATTACTAGGTCTCAAGTGCTCTTCAGAAATTATTATTCCCATTATTTAACTCCTTGTAAATAAAAAGAAATCACTGCCGTTACCTGAGGCAACCTGGTAGAATATAGTTTCTCTGATAATCCTATATTCTGTTAGTTAACAAATTACATGAATATTTCAAATGTATCATGACTGACAAAAAAGGAATCTTATTAGGATTTCCTTTCCTTACATTGTTATAGGCACTAATGTTGAAAAGGTGGTTACCTATTGCTGAGGGCGATGTTTGCTAAGCCTTATATTCTGTCATATAATCTGTAAATAATTCTGTTGCCCCTGAGTTTTACAGAATGTAACAAATGATAAGAGCAAACTAATGTAATCTCCTTTGTAATGTTACTAGGTCGCCTTGAATTAAAAGAAGATAACATTGAGTGCCTGTTGTCTACAGCTTGCCTTCTTCAGCTATCTCAGGTTGTAGAAGCATGCTGTAAATTCCTAATGAAGCAGCTTCACCCATCCAATTGCCTTGGAATCCGATCTTTTGCTGATGCGCAGGGTTGCACTGACTTGCACAAGGTGGCTCACAATTACACTATGGTATGTTGTTATTTTAAGTGTCCTTCACTTTATTTAGGAAGGAAAATACAGAATGTTTTCCTGAATAAAACACCAATGTTTTTCCCTGAGAAAGCCTTGATCATTTTCCAAGCAAGAATCCACATATGTTCCCATGATGAGAAATGGCAAAATAATTATAAAGTTACTGGCTTAGAGTTGGAAGTAAATAGACAAGCATTAATGGTTCCTTGTAACAGTAATGAAATTGGGTGATATGCATTTGATAAAGTAATCCTAAAGCTTGTTCTTATTTCTGTCAATCAAGAACTACAAACTTAACAGTAGACAAGCTGCCATCATCTAGTCCAAAATAACACATTACTAAATGAAACTGTAGAATTCTTGTTTTGTGATAAGACTGAGTACTCAGCTTCTAAGTTATACTTAGGGTATGAATCTGGCCATTCATCAATATAGTTTCTTCATTATCCTTTATTTGGTAGCAATGGCATAGGCATCAGGATGGGATCAAACAATTTAAATCTTAGGCTAGGCAATATGTGACTAAATCCGAATTTGCAAGTGATATTTGCAGAATTAATTTAAAGAAAGACTGAACTGCCAACATAATTAAATTTCATCTTCTTAATAGTAATCTTTTATTTTAACGTCAAATGTTCTTTTCCTTCTCACGAGCATATTTTAGTAGTGTTATCAGCAGAAGAAGGCAGCAGAATTATCTCTGAGGCAAGTCAGTTCATCTGTTCTTTGCAGAGGCACTGTGAGGCATTTTTCTCTCTTCTTGATGCAATTTTGCCTATGTAAGCTCTTGGGACCTGAATGAGGGCATGTAGATACTGCGTAAGAGATGTGGGAATGAAGATAGTACTTAATTTGCTTGTGTGGCGTGGCATTGCCATTAAGTTCTTGGCTTAGATCCAAGAGGTGTAATTTCCGTCTCATAATTAGTATTAGAAATCTATGGCTTTTCCTCTTGCCATCTTAGTTTTTGCTGGTTTAAAAACTTTTCCTTTTTTTACTATTTCTTCTTGGCTTAAAATAACTTAGTTTAGTATGTATAACAGTTCAAAATAGCTTCTTTTTTTTAATAGCATGCAATGCTCTTCCTCAGTGATTAGAATGTATTTAGAATCACGTACACAATGAAATTCAGCGAAGCAGGTCAATAAATGGTGTGCAGATTGTAACTTCCATGTTTTTTTCTTTCTTGATCTTCATTATTGCTCAAACAAAAAGAAGGAGTCTGCAATTAGGCAGACATAAAACAGTAAAGACAATGTGGTTTATGCCTTTGAGAAATATTAGAATTAATGTTGAGTGAGACAGCAATAAAAAAAAAAAATGCAAAAAGAGAACTTCCCTCCTCTGACCTATTTGTTCTTTTTCAGAATAAGCATATGTTTTGGTCTGTGCCATTGTCATGCCCCTTTTAAGTGAACTGCCATGATCAGAATGGTAATAAATGTTAGACTAATGCATCTTTAAAGATGAATTTTAGGGGTTATAGTCCTACCATTTTGACTGACAATTCATGACTCGTGGCAGAAAGGGGCCGTGAACTTTCCAAAAGCCATTCTTTTACAGCACCTGTCTTTCTTTTGTTCAGAGCACAAGAAACCAGTTGTATGCCTTTTGGCCATTGTTTACCTCAGTGGCAAAACTGTTGCTTTTAAGACCTTGACGTGGGTGAAATTTAAATTAGGTGGATTTTAAAAAGCCATTTTCAAAACTAATTAGTAGTGCTAGATGGATTCTTCCTAAGGCCTCTTTTAATGTTGTTTAGTTCCAACAGAGACATGAAATTGAATTTTAGTAATAATGAGTAATAGAGAAGCAGCTTCTTTAGTTTGAAATGAATGTTGCTATGGAAACTGCATAGAAATGTATAGTCCAATTGAATCTTCAATTAAAATAAATCCCCAAGTAATTTCATTTGTTTAAAAGCTGTTTGAAAATAGAAAATGTTCCACAGTAGTAAGTGCTATCCACTTGATGCTCTTTCCATTAAGAAGAATTAGAGGATACGGGTGAAGCGTACCTGTAGTACCTGGAAACTGTTAAAACAATGAATTATTTTTATGCTGCAGTGGGCAGCACAGAATAATGGGGGATTATACTGAGTATAGTATATCCTTCTGGCTTTTCCATGTAATTTTGGTTCTTTTAAAGCACTTGAAGTAGAAGGTAATGAATAATATAAAATAATTAAAGTTTAATTTGTATATATTATTTTCTATGAGTTTTTCTTTGATAGGAAAAAGATCAGGTTGCTGTATATATCTTTCTGCAATTAAAACAACTTCTCAGTTTTTATGATGCAAACTGTAAATCAATAATCCTCTTACCTGCTTCATTAAAATAGTTCTTTACATGAAGACTAGAAATCCAGATGAAATAAGCATTTGGTTACACTGAAGGACCCATCAGTGAGCTATCCCAGTAGGCATACCTGTGTTAATAGACCTGCTCTGTCTGAATCATGTTCGTTAGTGTCGTTGGAGAGCATTAGCATGATTCTATGGCATGATTTTAATTGCATAATACCGTGCGATTAAAAATAAATTAATAAGGAAGATTTGAATGCTGCAGTTCTTAATATTAAAATGTAGATATAAGTGATGCTAAAAGGACTTAAGTGTTGCATTACTTTATTGCTCACTGTGTTGAGAGTTGATAAGCTGTTTTTTCAGAGGAGAATAATTTTTAAGGTTATCATCAAAACAGGCCAATTTTTGACATTGCACACTAAAACTTGAAAAGTCCTCAGGATGTTAAGTGAAACATGAAATAAATGTAAGTGATCAGTAGTGGATTCAATGCTGTATAAAGAGCAACTCTGATTTTTATGCATCAGGGTTTTCGTGAGATATATCTGGATAGAGAGGTTATCCTGTTTTGTTGTAGTTTATATACAGTATTGGGGTCATACAATTATAAATTCAGGAATTTTATTTAGTATATCTGTTCACTTTAATTCTTTTTGCACAAAATGCTTTCTGAACGTTTTTCTTGCTATCTTCACAAAGTCAAAAGAAACCCTCCTTTTGTCACCTTGTTTGTTTGAAACAGTTGATGGTGTACCTTGGATGAAAACCAATAGCTCCTCTTCCACAAAAAAGTAAACCAAAGAGAAGTTAATAATTTCAGGGGAGGAAAAACTAGCCAATGTTACTTCCAGAACATGAAATACCTGTGCTGAGTAATGAGGTGTTCTCAAGTGTCAGTAGCTTCTTCAGTAGCCAGATTTTTAACTTTCTTAATTACAACCAAAAAAGAAGCAGACATTCTAAACATAATACATGATAGTGCCTGAGCCAGTCCCTCTGTAGATAGCTTTGTAATCCTTTTTGCTTAGCTTTCCATGCTTAAAGCAAAGTGAAAAGCCATTTTTATTTTCATGAGAAGTACATAGCAGTGATAATGTTATTCAGATGAATTTTGGAGTTTGCTTGATTTCTGAGCACAGCCAATGGCTGTTTATAGGAAGAAAAACTTAGAGTTAAGGGACTGAGGCCAAGCATAGAAGCTGGGAGGTTTACAGAAGTATAGATGTGGGCCACCTAGACTTGCTTTCTCCTGTAAGGCAGGAGTTGGATAACAAAAAAATCATTGCAACATGGAGTTTATGATTTGGGCAGAGAAATTAAAGAGACATAATTTGTCTTTTTTCCTGCCAACAGCCAGGACAGTTTGTTCTTTTTGTACAAGGGAGCATGGAAAGGGGAGAATTTTCAGGGTTTTTTTTTTTTTAAAATCCACAAATGGCCAGACTTAAATATTGTGTTTGTGCCTAAAACAAGGATTTTGTACTCTTGCAACTGCAATTGCAGTCCAGACTACACTGCTCAGTAACCATCTGACTTGGAAAATACTCATTCACATCTTTTCACCTGTGAAAACCCAAGATATTTCTGTCTTTCAAATTTCCTAAGCTCTGCCAGCACACTAGACCAGTACTGCCTTGGCAAGACTAAATAGGTATGTGTGTGCTGCCTAACCCGTTTTGGAATCCAGAAACTGTGCAGAGAGGAGTCGAGCTACAATAGCTGTACTCTAAGCAAACCCTGGGCACACAGAAAGCATTAGGTTGCTTTGTTGTTTAACACAGCAATCAAAGCTGACTCTAAGTAAAGGAGCTGCTATCTGACATCTGTCTGACTATTAATGGTTTACCAGGAGGTCAGATAGCTCACTTCCTAGTGAATTCATACCTCAGTTGACCAGCTGACTGAAATGGCCAGTACACAAAATTACATTCCCTGTTGGTTCCCATTCAGATCCTGCGAGTCAAGCACTCTTGATTTTCTTCTTCCCAGCTTCAAAGTTTAACCAGAGCCCTGTGGTTAGAGCTGCCTGTTAGACCACCTCAGTATGTGTCCTTTTCAGCTTGCAGATGTTCTGATGCTCTCTGAAGTCCTAATCCTTCTGACACAGTGTAGAGGGAGACTGACCATCTCACTGGATCCCGGTGTAGGCATTAAGTACCATTTAGAAATACGGATCATGATGTCTTACCTTTTCTGTGATCCTAGTATTTCTTTGCTCTGTATCAAGTCCAAGGCAGACTTGTGGTTAAGGATATCAGTACTATTCATTTTGCAGTTGAAGGGTGAATTTAAGGTTATGATGTGAAGAGCAACACACAGCATTGAGCATGGGGACTGCATGTCCCTGTTTTAGCTAATACATAAACTTCAGGCTACTCATTTGATAAAGTTTCCAAGCTCATTGAGGGGCTAATTTCGGGGGTGGGAAACTTTTTTACTTTCAGGACCAGAAAGCAATGGACTTGGAAGTGCAGACCATTTGTTCTCTGAAATATCCTGTTCTTCCGCAGAGAGTTCCCATAAGAAGAAGAAAAGAAAAGGCTAATGAGGAGGTTAAGAATGCTAGGAGATACACTGGCTCCTCCTTTATGTCTTCAGAATCTCTGTCTTTAGAGGAAGAGAAATTGTCAGATTCTGATTATAAAAAAACCCAGACGTAGGCCAAAGAGTGACTGTGTTCCCAGTGGAATGCTTTGATACTATACTCAAAAGGAGTCTCTGCTTTAAAAATAGAATGGGAGCAAAAGGAGTTTGAACTTGTTCCTATCAGAAAGCAATTGTCTTCAAGCAACAAGAAGAAAAATCAGGCTTTTTACACACAGCAGCTGTTGAAGTGATGAAAACCAGTTGGAAAAAAGATCCAAAGAGGATCCCTGACTGATTTATGCAAGATCAGCTTGTTGTTGCCTTCAGAGACAAAGGAAACTTCCCAGCGGGTGCTTTCCGCTTCCTGTGATCTGGATAGACAATATGGGAAGTTTTAAGGTAGTAAGTGTTGGCTTTTCTCTTTGTCAGTGCTTACTGCCTGTTTATCCAGCAAAACTAAAAGCACGTCTCCAGCCTGCATACTCTAGGACAGAGAATCAACAAAAAACCAGCAGTGGAAAAAATGAACTCAGTGGAATCTGAATTTCTGTGAACTGCATGTTTAAACTCTGGAAATAATTTTGATTGTTTTTCAGCTTCAGTTTTACTCCCAAGCATTTGATATCAGAGTGAAATAAATAACAGTGCATGTATAGTGCTACTCAATATTAGTACAGTCCTTTCACTGTGTTTAATTCCTGTATTTGCTCATTTTTCTTCATTTTCATTTTGTAATACAGAGAGTTAATTAAAGAGGAAAAGACAGCTCTATCTTCCTTCTAATCTATTAAGTTTCCTGGAAGCACTGCTTTTGTGTAGCCAGTTGAATCTCTAGTAGAAAAGCTTTTCAGATATTAAATGTAAAATTTTCCTTTCCAAATTCTATCCATTAATAAGTTATGTGCCCAGATAAGACTTTTATTTATTTTCCTAATTTCAACTCCAGAGTTACCTGTGCAGTGGAGTCACTTTGATCTTTCCCCTTGCACATCTTGTAGCCATCTCATGTATGTGTGGCTTTCGTGTAAGGTGGACTGGTTTCCTCCTTATTGGTTTTTTCCTCTTTGCTCAGCATTCGCTAGTTAATATTTTTGGAATACTGAGGTACAGCTTTGAAATTATTAGACTAAGCAATAAAAAGGAAGAAGCGTTACCTTTTTCACTTTGTTGTCATGATGTCCTTTGCAAATGTAATGCCAAACTGTACAGACTGTGTCTGTTGTTACCATTTTATGTGCTAAATTTGTACCTGTAGTGCAGATCCTGCTTCTGCCTCCAAGTGTCTCTCTTTTTTTGACCTAAAAATCCTATTTTTTTTTCCCCACATGTATGTGTTTCTAATCCATTTTTTTCATTAGTGCCATTCTTTCTTTTTAAATAATTGAACAACGTATTAAGTAAGGCCGATTTTGATACTAGGCCCAGTTAGACTTCCCTGGCAGTAGATCTAACGTATCCTCCAGGTGTTTCGGAGGTACATGTGATGGCAAAGCAAAACCAGCATCCCATTGCTAGCTATCTAGCAATCAACAGTGCGTTTACTAAATTGATTGTAATACTGTTTTATTGTCATGAGGTTACTCTTAGTTTAAAGTTCCAAGATTAGCTGGGGTTTGAGCTACTAAAATGGAAGAACATGTTGTGATTCATAGACTGCTTTTACTTTTCTTTCCTCTTCTGCCTTGTAAAGGTGTATGGGGGGGGAGGATAGACATGTTCTCACCCTTTTCTGTTACATTCGGGTTTCTCACTGTAAATTCATGGTGCTGATTGTTTCTACACACTTTTCTTCTATTTCTGCCTAAGTTAATGAGAATCCTTACAGAATATTCTGCAAGTTCTGGTATTGTGAAGTAATAGGATATTGATGTCAGAAACATTTACGTCTTGTGACTTTCTTATTTTGAAGTAAGGATTTGTTGCTGGAAATGACAGGTTGAAAGTCAGAAAATTGAGTCTTATTGAAGTAAATATTGTTAATAAAGCAAGATGTGTACAGTATTGTGAATTCTTTGTATGTTTTGCTCCCCAGTCAATCAGATCAGCTGTATAAAACCTACAAAATAGTAAAATAAACAAAATAATGCATTTAAAATCAACAGTAAAATTTAGCGTTATTTCTTCCAAAAACTCAATGCTCTGTTTTAATCTAGCGGTGATGAAAACAGTTAGATGTGCCCAGTAGTTGTAGCATGTTGTGCTCTTTGCTTGACAAATCGTCTTATGTTGTGTTCTACATTGTCAACAGGAACAAACTACACTTTTTTTTTTTTTTAATGTAATTCAGAGAGTATTTCTTCAATTTGTGGTGCCAAGATAGTAACCCCAACAACACATTGCTCGTATCTGTCCAAATACTTCCCCCTCAGTTGTTTCAGTGAATCTGTCTGTGGGACTGAATGATAGAGTTGGGAAAATGATCAGGGGTCAAAATTAAATCAGTACATTTTTATTTTACTTTCTTTCTGCAAGGTCAGTTTTCCTGTGGGAGATAGTGCAAAGCGAGAGAAAAGAGGGGAAGATATAGTAGGAGTTCCATAAAATGTCTTCAAAGTATGATGTCACCTGTATTAAAAATACTTCTCTTTTTCAGGAAAACTTCATGGAAGTAATTAGAAACCAGGAATTTCTGTTATTGCCAGCCACTGAAATTGCAAAGCTTTTAGCAAGTGATGACATGAATATTCCTAATGAAGAAACTATACTGAATGCACTACTTACATGGGTTCGACATGACTTGGAACAGAGAAGGAAAGATCTCAGTAAACTCCTGGCTTACATTAGACTGCCTCTGCTTGCTCCACAAGTAAATTGTTCAATTCCTCTCTAGTTTATACCATGGTTACAGTGAGCATAACGTCTGCAGCACTGAGATACTGATAGTGACGAATCCTAAAAGTTTCAGGATGCTTTAATGATTTGGATTCTTAGAGCTGCCTATAAGGACTTGGTATGTTGTATAGGCATGGTAGTTGTCTGTGAACTGCTGCATATTCTGATCCTAACCTGAGATCAGTCAGGACACAAGGAGGGGTGGAGCTGCTAAGAAAAAATTGCTTCTTTTAACTAGAAAAATATGTATCGAGGATATGTTTGTCACTACAAGATGTGTCCTTTTAAAATTTCTTCTTTATGGAACTTGCACAGTTTATTTGGATCATTACACTTCCTTCCTATAATTATAGCTATCCTTGAGATTTAGGAAATACAACTTGAGTAAATTATTTGGAGGGATTTTGCTTCTGTTAACTCCTGATAAGCTATCTCAGGGTACTTTTTGTTCTTCCCAATCAATATTTTTTTCTCCTTCTTGGACATTTACATGCAACATTGAGCTAAATTTGTTTAAATATTTGTGAATTACAGTTTTCCTAGTCCTGTAGGAATGACTTCATGTTACTGTCACGTGTAGCATTGCATTTGCTACCTGACAGTGTGCATAGATACTAGTTCTGTGGAGTTTTTTTTTCTTCTCTTATGCTAGCTTTCATTGCTGGACCTTCATTAGTGATATTTAGCACTTACTATACAGTCAAAAGCTTTTGCTTTGCATTTTTCAGTTTGTTTAGTGACAATTACCTCTATTAAATGAAGAAAATAGAATTTTAATGGAACCTCAATAATAAATAGAATTCATTAACACAACGAAAACTGAGTTTCATGCATTCCTAGTGATAAATCACATACAAAACATTCTGTGTATTACCTCTAATCTGGTATACTCTGCTGGATAGTAAGATTCACTAGCCAGCTTTTTAGTATTAATATTTACATGCTTCTTATTATGTATGCAGTGTCAGGATTTTCTCAGTTGTGACTTTGACTTTGTAATGCATTTTTTCTAGAAACTTAATACAGTGTAAGCCAGTTGACCTGGAGGAAATAATTCCTTTGTTGAGCATTTGATTAATGGATAACTTAGTAACCACTGCTGTATTCCTTTTACTTAATTGACTGTAACTGAAACCAGAAATATGTACTGAAATCAAATTGTCTACTAACTGATTAGGAAAATAGCAGAGTGAAACACAAAAGCTCGTATTTCACTTATTTTATCTTTGATTTTTCATGTCTTCTCCAAATACATACTTATATTTCTAATACAATATTTTTCTGTTGCCTTTTTATTTATTACTTACTTTAACAAATTAAGTGTTAAAGCTATGATTTTAACGTGGCAACAATTAGTGCATTGAGGAAGTTTAAAGTGCCCAAAACAGTCTTAATGTTTCCAGAGTCGTGATTTGCTTCGTGATCACATGACATTAGGCAGTCTGACAGCAAATATAACATAATGCAAAGGTTTCAAATTTTACAGTTGAAAGGTTAAAGCTATTTGAAAGAAATGAAATTAGAAAATTGAACAACTTGCAATAACAATCAATAACATTGCAAGCAGAAATGCAAAGAGTATTAGATTCATACACTTTAAAAAAAAAAAACCACTTTGGGAAATACTGTGAAACTGTAGCACTAGAGGGAAAAAAAAATGTAATGAATTGTTCTTTTTATAGGTTGTGGTTTTATGCATCTCTTTGTACATAGTATTCTGTCATCTCTTCAGTTGATGCAAGCAGCGTCCTAAATATTTGTAAGTCTCTTTTTGCTCTTGCAAGGGCTGAAGATGAATATTTGTCAGCTTCTTAAGCTGTAAGGTGGCAAGTATTCCATCTCTGATAAATTAATGAAAAAGATGATTAAGCAATTTCTGAATTACAAGATAATTAAGCTTTCTTTTAGACAGAAATTCTTAGCACTTATCTGTACTAACTTTCTCTTCACCACTTTTCCAATTAGTATAATTTCATGCTAACATATTTGTAACTGCTCAGTTATAAATGCCCTTAGTACAAGGAGCTATGTAATAATAAAACTTGGAAAAAATTGGCTTTCGTTTAAGTAAGCCTGTTCCAAGTTCTTTGAGTAAAGAATATTTACAGAAGATTGTAATACAGTAGGTTTAGTTTCAAGAGCCTGCAGGTTTTTGGGCACCAAAACAACCTTAGATTGCATTTCTTTTTAATGGAGATGAAGTTTCTTCCAGAGATTGAGACTCTGTGCTATAAGAAAACTTTTTTATAGGTTGGGGGGTTAGAAACTGGAGAAAATGTAGGTTGCATCTTGTTGCAATACTCCTATACGCACATGGTGTTACTTTAAATATTAAATGCTGCTTGTCTATCAGAAAAATGTATTGGAGGTCTGAATTGGTTATGTTGTCTACAAGCCTTAATTTCCATTTGTGCAACTATGGCAATGTCCAATTTAGGGCAGTAGTAAGTAATTGATTTTTAAATTTTTTAAATTTTTTTTAATTTACTATTTTAAATAGAATTATAACATTAGCCAATTAGAGAAATACTGCAAAAGTCAGGCTCAGTTTTCTGAAAAGTCATTGGTGAAGGGCTTTAATAGTCTTGGGTTTTTTAACCTCTGTGTGTGTTAATTATGTTTTCTGTCATAGTTCCTGTTGATTTGCCTGATACGGAGATGTTCAGGCTTAGCAGTCTGTACTTACCTCTGTCTCCCCTGGAACCATGAATGTCATATATGCCACCTTGCAATCCTAAGGCAGCTTTAAGCCAGGGATGTGTACGCCATGTTACACACAACCATTTCATAACCAGTTCCTTTAGTACTCCCGACTACAAATTTCACTGCAGTTTTCTATTTGTTATTGTTTGGCTGTCAGCAGCTCAGCAATGACATCTCATTCTGGCTTGTGGACTTGTATTTCTAACATTAACAAAGTGTTTGGGTTTTGTGGTGGCAGTTCAGAGACATTTGCTTTTTTCTCACTGTTGTAGCAACTGTCCCAGTCCCAGCGGGGCACTTCACTTGCTTTTTCTCCGTTACTCAGGCCATGTCTTGCAGCTCAGAAGAATGCCAGTTGTCTAGACTTCTAATAATTGCAGTTGGGACACTCAACCTACAACCAAAAGACTCCAGAATCTTTAAACTTAGTAACTTTTATTAGTAGTCTTTATTTAAGTCAGAGTTAAAAGTTAACACTTGTCAAATTTGTTCACATCCTTGATCCAATTTTTAACAAAGGCCTGTATTAATTGACATACTGTGATCTGGGTCACTGTCAGAGTGAGAATAGAATATATATTAAAATATTCAGCCTGTGCCTGAAGCAGCTTTTACGGACCTCTGGACTGGGTGCATTCACGAGTAAGAGCATGAGGTTAAACTGACTTACATACTTGGATCCCAATTCCATTTCCTTGAACATGGAAAATTCTTTGTGGCCAGCAGGTGGAGGGAGGTGATTCTGCCCCTTCACTCTGGTGAGACCCTACCTGGAATACTGCATCCAGCTCTGGAACCATCAGCATAAGAAGGACGTGGACCTGTCAGAGCAGGTGCAGAGGAGGGCCATGAAGATGATCAGAGGGTTGGAATTCCTATCCTGAAAGGACAAGCTGAGAGAGCTGGTGTTCTTCAACCTGGAGAAGAGAAGGCTCCAGAGAGACCTTATAGTGGCCTTCCAGTACCTAAAGGGGGCTTACAAGAGAGCTGGAGAGGGACTTTTTACAAGGTCATATAGTGATAGCACAGGGGGTAATGGTTTTAAACTGAAAGAGCGTAAATTTAGATTGGAATTAAGGAATAAATTTCTTATTATGAGGATGGTGAGACACTGGAACAGGCTGCCCAGATAAACTGTGGATGCTCTATCTATGGAAGTGTGGGGATGGGGCTTTGAGCAACCTCGTCTACTGGAAAGTGTCCCTGCCAATGGTGGGGGGGGGTAGAACTAGATGATCTTCAAGGTCCCTTTCAACCCAAGCCATTCTATGATTCTGTAAAAATGTTTTATAGAAATGTTTTCTTGTAATCTTGGTTTCACTCTTCATGTGGTTTATAGCAATTTTTTTTTTCACAGTTTCTGGCAGATATGGAAAATAATGCACTCTTTAGAGATGACATTGAATGTCAAAAACTCATTATGGAAGCAATGAAGTACCATCTGTTGCCAGAGAGACGACCTATGTTGCAAAGTCCTCGCACCAAGCCTAGAAAATCTACAGTGGGGGTGTTGTTTGCAGTGGGAGGAATGGATGCAACAAAAGGTACTGGCTTATATAATGATTGGTTGATGAGCTGTTGTGGTTCTTTTTAAAAGAAATGTTTGATAGATGTTTTTACAACATGTTAATTCTACAATTCAAAGATTTTGCAGTATAGAACACGAAACGAATGTACGCTGCTGATCAGATTAAAAAAACCTGTGTAGCTTTGATAATGCTGTTAACATCCTGCAAGCTAGAGTTATGATTGATTTGAAATTATCGAGGGAATATCTGATTTCTGAGTAGTGAAATGTTGAATTGAGTGAAAACTAATCTTTATTTACTTGAGTGGGAAGTAATTTGGAAAAGGAAGAACATAATAGAAAGGGCACAAAGGTGACCTGCACGTGCATTAAAAATTAAAAAACAATGAGACTTTTTTACCAATTGTTAAATGTTTCTGCCAGAGCTACTTGGATTTTCTTTTTTATAGACATTTCCATACTGTTTAATGGTAGTTGGAAGGAATCTGGAAAGTTACAGAAGTTGTGGCAGATAAAGTACTTTCCTTCATTCGTTTTAAAGTTAGCACTTTTAGTACTTCATGTCACATAGCTTCACATTTTTTTCTAATATTACTTAACAGTTGATTTCAATATATAATTGCATTTCACAATGGTTGTTTTCTATTCCTAACGTTTGTATTTCTAAAGGCTTGATTCTGCAAAGCTGTTAAAATTCTTGCTTTTTGTCTTGAAAAGCACTGAGGAAGTTCTCCTTTATAATGATGCCGTTAATTCCTGGGGAATTCAGAATCATAGAATGAATTGGGCTGGAAGGGCCCTCTGAAGGCCATCTAGTCAGATAAGACTATTTGTATACATAGAATTAAGGATGCTGCAGGTTGTCATGCTGTCTTGTGGGATCAGCGTATTGCTGAAAAAAAAAATCCCAATTTCTTTTTTTAACTTGCATATGTTGCCATTCAGGAGCTACAAGCATTGAAAAGTATGAACTTCGTACCAACATGTGGACTCCTGTTGCAAACATGAATGGCCGAAGATTGCAGTTTGGAGTTGCAGTCTTAGATGATAAATTGTATGTTGTTGGTGGCAGAGATGGACTGAAAACATTGAATACTGTGGAGTGCTACAACCCTAGAACAAAAACTTGGAGTGTAATGCCACCTATGTCCACTCATCGTCATGGTCTTGGTATGCAGAGTTCTCTAAAGGCTGAATGCATGTTTTTAGAAGGTTATCTGGTTTAGGATTGGTCAAAAAACATTCAGAAACTAAGTTTAGCGGGGGTGGAAACTTTGTTTTAATGCCAACTGCTTATTGAACGTCTTTTCTGCTTCAGATTATAGCCAGCATTGGCTACCAAAAAGAAATATCTTTGGTTTTAAGTATTTTGTGGTGCACACTGCACTGTTACTAGGAAAATGCAATCTTTTTTACCCCTTATCCTGAAGTTATTTTTTTCATCTCTCTTTTTTTAGGAGTAGCTGTATTGGAAGGTCCAATGTATGCTGTAGGAGGACATGATGGCTGGAGCTACCTGAATACGGTAGAAAGATGGGATCCACAGGCTCGCCAGTGGAACTTTGTAGCTAGTATGTCAACTCCAAGGAGCACTGTTGGTGTAGCAATATTAAATGGAAAGTATGTGAAGGCAACTTCTGTTTTCTATCTCATTATTTTGATGTAATTACAGGACCATCCTGAATGGCTGTCAGTAATTCCTCTTGATAGATACCTGTTGATAGCATTAAGAACCAAGTTTTACAGCAAAGATACTGTACAGGCCCTAGCAGGCTTCCACTCAGTATCAGTTATGTGACACCACCTCTATGGGCTAATAAGTAGTTACCATCTGCTTAACAGAGAAAGGAGCAAATGGTTGTTCTCTTCCACTGAGGCTCCAGTGATTTCCTCTTACTGTGATAGTCTGAACAATCAAGTTCCAAAATTACTTTAAAGTCATGGAGGAGTACTCATGTTACATTGCATTAACTCAGAAGACTAAGCGCTGGCAGAATGAATCTAATCTGGAGTGGTGTCTGAAATTTCTACAGCAGCATTTCAGTGGAAATATGCCTAACTCCTAACACAAAGCATACTCAGACAGCTGGGTCATTTTGTGTTGCAGCCATAGGAAATGGCTGGAAGTGACCTCAAGGAGTTCCTTAATCCACTCTGCTACCCCAAAGCCGAATCAATTCTATCTAAAACACTTAGAGACAGAGTGATCTTGTTCTTAACCTCCAGTGGTAAAGTTTCTGTAACTTCCCTGCATCTGCCTACCTATTAGGACATCTGTGCAGTTCTCCTCATGTCAAATGTTAAATACCTTTTGCCAATTTGGTATAATTATTGTTTGTTCTATCCAAAGTAATCATGGAAAACACATCTTTTCTTTCCTATTTGCAACAGCCTTTTGTATTTAAAGACATGTACTCTCAGTATTCTGTGATCAGGACTGAATAACTCCAGCTCGTTCAGTCTTTGTTTGTAGGCCATGATTCCTAGACTGTAAGTGATTTTCATTGTTTTCCTTTGACTAGGTGTAATTGTTCTATAGCATCCCAAAATACAAGTAGTGCTTGAATGAAGCTATTACAAAAGTAAGGATCAGTTGGAATCACAGAATTGTAGAATAATTTGGACTGGGAGGGACGTCTGGAGTCATCCAGTCCAGCACCAACTCAAAGGAGGACCAACCTTAAAGTTGGATCTAGTTTCAAAGTTAACTGAGGTAGCTCAGGTCATATCTGCGTTTTGAATGTCTCCAAGGATGGAGGCTCAACAGCCTGTCTGGGCAACCTGTTCCAATGTTGGACCACCATTGTACTGAACATTTTTCTTTTAATACCCAGTTGAAATGTCCCGTTTTTGAACTTCTTTATTTTTCTTCCTCCTTTCACTCAAGAATGATCTGTCTTCTATATAACATCTCATTAGGTGGTTGAAGACAGCAGTAAGATGCCTCCTTAGCTGTCTCAAGAATACTTAAGACTGCACAAAGGCAGCTCTCTCAGCCTCTCCTCATGTCATGTGTTCTACCTCCCTCGTCATCTTAGTGACCATTAGCCAGACTTGCTCCAGTATGGCAAGACCTTTCTTGTACTGAGAGCCCAAAGCTGGACAGAGTATCCAGAAACAGTCTTATATGTACTTAATAAAGGGGATCAGCTGTCATTACTTCAAGCTGTCACACTGCTGACTTGTCTGCAGGACTTCCAAGTCTGTTTTTGCTAAGCTGTCAGCTTCTAGCCTGTACTATTCCATGGGAATATGCCATCCAAGGCACAGGACTTTGCATTTGCCTTTGAACTTCATGAGACCGCAGTCAGCCCATTTTTACAGCCTGTCTAGGTCTCTCTGAATAGTAACGAAGCCCTCCAGCATATCAGCAGCTCCCCTTAATTTGATACTATCAGTGAGCTTGCTAAGGCTGATTTCCGTTACATCGTTTGGCTAATTAATGAAGACGTCGAGCAGTATCAGCCTGGGAGGAACACCACTAGTAACCAGCTGCTGGCTGGACTTCATATTGCTGATCACAGCCCTTTGAACCTGGTTTTCCACCAGCCTTATAGTGGGCTTATACAACCCATATTCTGCCAAAGCGGCTAAAGGAGTTAACTTGGTTTCTCAAGTAGCGTTGTGGTTGTGGCAGAATATTTACACTCTCCTGACCACAAATTTTCACTTCCTGCCTGTGTACTATCTGATGCATCTCCCTTGAGCTGTTTGAATATCGTAAAGTAGCAAAGAGCTTTTCATACTTTTTTTTGAAGGTTAATCTCCTGCTAAATTAGTACAGCTGAAGTGCACCTCCAGAGGGTCCTGTGAGATCTGGAACAAGTTGAGGAATGAGTGGAAATGCTCACAGGGTGCAGAAGGGAAGAACTTGAACAACCAGCAAACAGAGTGCCTTGGGCTGCCTTGGAACTGCGGTCTCAGATGCCTAAGTTAGTTCTGGAGCTTCTATATATTCAGCAGAGGGGCCCAGGTGTGGTCAAAAGCATCAGAATTAAGGCCTCACATTTCTCTGTCATCACAGAACATTCCCGAGACTCTTAATGTAGACAGCAACACTAGATGCCTGTTGCTAAAAAGCTTTAAAGTGCATGCAGCATTTCAGCTGAGGGAGCAGTAACTTCTGCACTTTCTAGTGATACCTTTCTATAACCTGATGTATTTCAGATGATTTGCAAAAACCTTCATATAGAGAAATGAATATATCTTTCTCCATGTCCGAAATGTGAAATCACTGCGTAAGTGATTAAAACCGTCGTGTTTTGCAGGGAGGTGAGGTGGGCAGCTTCCTTTAAATGCTCTGTTGCATAAAGGGTTGATTTGGTTTGGTTTTTTTTTAGTCATGAACTTTTTGGAACCTACAACAGGATTTTTCAGTCCTTCAGTACATTCCTTACCTTAAAAAAGTTGTGTTATTAAACATATTATATTGTGTTAAACATTGTTAAACATGAGAACTTCAATGGAAATGTATTTTTTTTTAAGGGTATTAAAATTATTACTAAGAACTAGTAGGTCAACCATGTTTACATGGTGTTTGTATTTAAATTTGGTTGGTATGTTTAAAAGAAACCAATGGTGTTTCTCAAACTGAGGACATCTTGAATAGTGCTTCATAGTAACTGTTGTATATTCTCCACACTATTATCATATCTAATGATGATATCTAATGTGTATTTGATTATTTAACCATGCTATAGCATGCCCTAGACTGTGAACGGAATTCGTTAACAATATTTCAGGTGATGTCTCAAACTGGACATTACTTCTGATGAGTTGCTTCCTTTTCAAATGGCTTCTGGGTTCCTGCCTTTCCAAATAATTGTGCTGGGCATTTCTAAGCATAGATTGCTCATAAACTCTGTGCATAAACTTCTAATCAAGTTTGACTATTTGATTAGTTTTAAATATTCATCGGTCATAGAGTACTCCTAAAACCAATCTTTTCCTTCTAGCCTTTCCGAAGAGTTGAAATCCTTTGTCAATCCCAAATGCTAGAAAGCTTTTTGTTAGAACTGAGCCAAAGAGGCCACCTAGTGGGTGTGAGTGACTTCACGTCGCGCTGTCACCATAAACTAACGCCCAGGTCCAGAAGAATACTTAACTGCCTAATAAGAGGCAGGGCAGAGCTGTCGCATGCACAGATCCGCTACTGAATTTGTCCCTCTGACCCTGCCTTTGTCTGTCCAGTCACATCAGTAATTTTGAAAAATGTGTCTAGATTGGAGCATAAAATCTGTGTTGTAGATACCCATTTTCTGTAAATTATTGTTATGCATTGATCAGGACAATAGGAAAAGGTTGGAGCAAAATCTTATCTGAGTTCTCAGAACATTCCGTTGAAAGTTGGAAGTCTCCATCTAAACTTCCCTTTTTAGCAAACTTGAAAGTGTTTCATACATCCCTGGAAACCTTGTCTTGTTCAGACTATTTACTTTTTCTTTTTTTTTTTTTTTACTTTGTAGGCTTTATGCAGTTGGTGGTCGAGACGGAAGTTCTTGTCTTAAGTCAGTAGAATGTTTTGATCCTCATACAAACAAATGGACCCTCTGTGCTCAGATGTCAAAAAGAAGAGGTGGTGTAGGTGTAACCACCTGGAATGGGTTCTTGTATGCAATAGGTGGTCACGATGCCCCAGCATCAAACTTAACATCCAGGCTGTCAGACTGCGTAGAAAGGTAATACCCTGATGAAGACATATCCTGCTAGTAACTCTAGTAGTGCTAGTCTGTAGAGTGATTTATGAAAAGAGCTGGAAGTAGAAACCCAATAAGATAGCCATGTTATCTTTAGCATGAGCAAAGGAAACTTATCTATAAAAATACACTGTTTAGTCATAATATGGTTCAAAATGTTGCCAAGATAGATTATTTAAAGTGAATTCTCCCTAATGTACTTCATCTAGAAATTTTTTATGATGGATTACTGAGAACAACTTGGAACTGCATGCTTTTAAAAATGGAGCAAAACTTCTTTCACACAAGAAGTCTGTATCAGTTTGTGTTGTAACTTTTAAAGGAGTTAACAGTCAGGGTTTGTGGATCCTTAAATATAATATTCTTTCTTGTATCCACTGATAACACTGGAAACGGCATGTAATTCATTCATTCCAAGGTTGGTATGTCTTTACTTGAAGTTATTAATGAAGGGGTTCATAATGCACTGGCAGTAAGTCTTTGCTGGTATTTCAAGTATTTCTGAAATATGCTTTATTTCTTTTTTCTTTCCACCCCAAAATTCTGAAACTTCTCTCCTTTCCTGTTATCTCCCAACACTTACAGTGGTCCTTCATCACCCATCTTTTCTCCTACTAAGTTTCTTCATGGTGGGAGATGTGATTCACCCTCTGCCAAAAAGAAAGGAAAAAACAAACCCCACCAAACAAACAGTTTTAAACCCCCCCCCCAGAACAGAGGTGTAGTTTTCAAAGTTTCAGTGTTCTACTAGACCCCAAAATGCATAGTGTGGCCCATACCGCTTAACATGGAAGTTGCACTAAAAAGACCCCAGAAAGTTTTGCAGATAGGAAGCTACATCTTAGCAAATAGCACATTTTTAGAGGAAAGCATAATTAGAAGCCCAGGAGAAAGTAATAGGTCCGTGTGTTTTTCTGCATCAATATTCTCTGAAACAAAGTTACGGAACACGTTATTTCAATAAATAGGAATTTTGTAATGCATTTTGTCCTCACTCTTTAAGTGAGATGAAATTGAGGACCATCAACTTCATGGACATAGTTCCTTTAAAAAATTACCACTTTCATAAAACCACACTAAGCTTCTGAGTATTTGTTCACCACTATATTTTGCAATAAAAGTCACTTTCCCTAGATAAATACATTTGTTTATAAATTAATTATAAAATAACTTACATCGAAAAGTAAGTTCTGTATGTAGCTCATTAATCATCCTCTTTCACTACATTACACTTGTATTTGCAGCACGTGCTTTGGGCAGTATTTTCCCGTTAGGATTATGCTTGTGTGCATTTCTGTAGTACATAGACTACAGAACTGCAGAGAAAATTGTCAGAGCACATCATATCTATGCTCTTCATGCCAACAAATTAAGACTAGGATCTTCCAAACTTGCTACTACAGCGTAGCCCCAGAGCTGTCTCTGGAGTGGTACATTCAGACATGGGGTAAGAACTGTATCAAGAGCAGCTCTGTGTGTGTGTGTGTATGTATTAGTGTATGAAAAGCAGCACAAAGTAGACACATGGCTAGTACTGACTCTGTTACCAGGTGACTAAAGAAACATTTTCAAAGAGAATATTTGGGGGAAAAATCCTTTGAAATTAATACCCAAATCTGTGCTGTCCTAATAACACTCTTGAGAGTGTCAATTCCAGTACATTTTTTTCTATTGAATTTTGGCAACGGTTTTAGAGGATAACACAAAATATCTTTTAGGTATGATCCGAAAACAGATATGTGGACTGCTGTGGCCTCTATGAGCATTAGCAGAGATGCGGTGGGAGTCTGTCTTCTTGGCGACAAATTGTATGCTGTTGGAGGATATGATGGTCAGACATACCTTAATACAGTGGAGTCTTACGATCCCCAGACAAATGAATGGACACAGGTAGAGTTTTTGATCAGACCATATGCTACTGTTTATCTTGTTATTTCAAGTGTGCCTCTTTTTACAAGGAGAATTCAATGCTCCTTCTCTAAGAAGCACTTTCTTACTAGTCTGTTGTACGTCTCTTTCTGGTTTTTTTTTTCTTTGTCTACCATCTCAAGATAATTTATCCGGAACAGACAGTTGTTAACTTGAAATAAACTGCCCTTATTTCTTTGGCAAGAGTATAGCTATTTTCTTTGACATTTTCAACTATTGCTAATAAAATGTATTGACATGTTTCCCAAACTGTCATAAAGGGTTTTGTTTGCATGGTGTAGTGAACGGATCGCGACACATGGCTTCCTGTTCTGAAGAGACATGATAAATGTAGATTAGTTTTAGCTCTAATGTGCTAGCAAGTTTATCAGTTTCTTCAAGGTTTTGATCACCTTTTTGAAAATAATGCCTTTGTGATGTGGATGCTGTGTACAGTGTATGTAACCTTCAGGAAGCCTTTTCCCATTTTTCATCACCCAGCTCAAAAAAGAAAATATTCAATTCATGATCAGAAACCATTACTGTCAATTCAAAGCTTATTTACTTTTACTTTTTTATAGCTCCAGGAATGTGCCTTTCTGTGGGAAGAGCACACACAAGGACATCCTGGGCAGGCTGTCCTTTGGTATTTACTGCCATTTGAGATACCTTAAAGCATCTACATCCACAGAAGGCTGGCAGATACAGCACAGAATCTACAGCAGACCAAGGACCTTCTGGAGTCCAGTTGCAGGCCAAGATGAATGTCCAAGGCCATCTAGAATATACATTAGTATTTAGGCAGCTGAACTCAGACTTCCTGAATATGCTATCCCAGTAATAGCCCCAAATTGCTAACCTGAAAAGGGAACTGAACTGCTTTTCATCAAAATCTTTGTGACATAGAAAACTGAGCTGTCCATCTTCCCCCGCTTCATACTGCGTCAAGATCGTAAAACTGAAGTCATGTAGGAGGCTCATCAGAGCTTGTAGCCTTCAGTGGCAGTCCTGCTTATGACAACCCATGGCATTAATTGTCCTGCTAAAGAAAAAACCCCAAGCGTACCAGAGGAGAGAAACAGTGATTCTCACCATTGCATCTAAATGAATCTTGCATGATGTCTAGGTGGCGACCATCTGTATGTGCCTTTGTATCCTTAGTCTTGACCCTCCATCTCTCACTGAATGCAGTGATCCCAGTATATAGGACAGTTCTGAACCCTTCCTGGATGGATTTGGTAGTGTCTCTGTACCTTCCTTTTCTCTTGCTATGTCAGCAGTCTGCCATCAATTCATCCACACACAACTCAAAAGAGGGTACTGGAATTTTCTCAGCCTAAGTTTGTCAGAGCCACAGACAGCTCAGGAGAAGTCTGCCTTCCTGGGGAAAAAAAGAAATACAGGTGTTGGCATAAACACCCTTTTTTGTCTTCAAGATAACATCTGTGGCACTTACTGTGCTTTCACACACACTCTGATACTATGACTATACTTAAAGCTGACTGCATTTATCTCACAGGTATTTTTTTTTTCTTCTTTTTGCTTACAGGTCGCACCGTTGTGCTTAGGAAGAGCTGGAGCATGTGTTGTGACTGTAAAACTGTAAATTATTTTCTCTATGAAGGTGACATTCTCCTCCGTAGACTCAGATGATTTCTTTTTTCCTCAAGCAAACTACCAGTGCACCAGTAAATCCAAGGTGCAGGATTTCTACCACGGCAAAGTGTTCGGTCTCAAGCTAACATGTACATGTGTTTCTTATGGACCAAAATTAAGCACTTTTTTAAAAAATCTTTTTTGTTACCCATATATTACAAGAATTCTATTTGTACGAAAATCACCTGCAACCAGCCAGTTGCCAGCAGAGGACTTCTCTATAGGAAGTGCTAAGAAATGAGTAAACTCATTAGTGAACTCACTATAATAATAAAATGTTACAGATCCAGGGCCTCGATGCCTAAACAGGCAGAGGAATGATGCTATAAATGCATGTACTTCCAGTGATATAATTGAGTCTATTTCTGGGTAAAACAAGCTATAGGATTGGACCCCATATATTTAATTTGCCTATAATAAATGTTTGGCTGTAGGTATCTGAGTTGTTACAATGCAGGTTGACAAACCAATGCAAACCTTTGTAAATGTCAGGCGTAATGCCTGCTGGAAATGAAGTTGTGTCTTTGGTGAATCTTTTGCACTTTTATCATCATTCCTAGTTTAGCAATTTTTTTATTTAACCAAAGCCTTATTTTAAATATTGTCTTATTATGCTAACAGAAATTTGCTATTTAATAATTTCTGCCAGAGGTTTTTGATAATCCAGTGGACTTTTGGCATTTTCAAAGTTTTTACGTGAGCTGCAGAACATTGTACATTTTTTTCCTCTACTTTGGTTTAGATTTACTTTGCTATTTTTAAGGAAAAATCTATAAACCTGAGTTATTCGAAGAATTCTAAAGCGTGAATAAAAGTTAACCAATGTAAGTTTAATATTTGCACTTCTGAATTTTTGAAGCATTCCATTACATTTAGACTAATTCCATTTTTTACGTGAGGCTTTGCACTAATTAAAAAAGGGTAGTTTTATAAGGTGAGATGAAACAACTGTCTGTCTTTCCAGTGACGTTATTTCAAAATGTGAAGGGCCCAATCCTGCAAGATGTTTAATTGCCGCCGTTTAAGCATGTTCAGCGTCTTACAGGGGAGTTGCCTGCGCCTCGCAGCATCCTATCCAATTAGTTATCTTGTTTAACACTTAGCTGTTTTTTTTCTGATACTTTATCATTTGCCTTTCGTGAGCCCTGTGGTGTTACAGAGAGTTGCTTTGAAGGGTCTGAATGTTCTCGGGAAGTCTTTTTGTATTTGCTTTCCTGTGCCTTGTTCCCTGTGTTTCACAACGGCGGGTTTTGTGTGTTTGCAATGGAAGAGGGGAGATGTGGGCTCGCTGAATGTCCTTCAGAAGTTCGAAGCCTCTGACACCCGAAGTCTTTGTACATTTGCAATTTTAGATGTGTTACTGCTCTCAGTGAACTATTTATTGTTTCAAATTACTTCGTGATGAAACCTGCCCTGTTGGCAAGTGAATACAGCTGAACTTCCACGCAGCCCTGCTGGCTCGGCGCCTTTTTTCTCGAGCTCGCAGCCCCCTGGCCGTGCCCGCGTCTGCCCCGCACTGTCACCCACCGCGTCTGCTGCTGGGCTCCCGGCAGCGGCTCCCTGCCGCGCTCCCGCCCCCCCGCCGCCGGAGCGGCCCCT
>VZZY01019146.1:183588-203413 GCA_013400335.1 Eurystomus gularis
GGCCTCCCGCCGCCGCGTCGCCTTGCCGTGGGGCTGACCCGGGCGGCGGAGGCGGCTGCGGGGAGCCCCCCTCGGGCAACGGGAAGTGTCCTGCTCAGACCCTTGAGGGCGTTTCAGTTAATGTGTTACCGCACAGTGAGAGCACGAAGAGCTGGAGCTTGCCGGCGGCTTTCTTTATCCTTGGCTTATTACAGATTCCATTAAACTTTTTTCCAAAATCAAACGTAATCGTCAGATTTTCTTTGTGCTTGTGGTATGTGGTGCTCATAACTCTTTACAGTTTGTGTGATTAAAACGCAGATTCAATGTGAAGAAAGGCTCAGTTGTACTCACCCAAAAGAAGGGGTGGGGACTGTTGGCCAAGACAGGAGTAAACCTGCCAGGCGTTCGGTGCACACCAGATGTTGGTGATTGGTGATGCGGGATGGAAAAAGCACTGATGGCAAGCTGTGAAACAAAGTTGTGGGCTTTGTCTTGCACCCAAGTTAGAGAAAAACCCCTGCAAGGAAAAGGAAATTGAGAAACTTTCTTAGAAGTCAGAATCTCTTTTTACAGTTGAGTACCTTTGAGGTCTTAGCTTTTAAGACCTAACAATTCAGAGAGGATAAAAGAGTTACATAGCTTTAAAAGCACAGATATTGAGCCTTCTGTGTTTTACACACCAGGGATGCTTTCTGGTCCCAGACCTGTCCATGAAGTTTAGAGAACTAGACATTCTGGTCTTTGGACTCGAACAGGAGAGTCTCGTGCAATTTTAAAATTCCAGTAGCTCTGTAAGAGGAAAAAAAAAAAACCTATGATAGAGTCATGGTAGTTCTCAATGTAGATACCCAGTACCAGCAACCTCAGTTTTTCCAACACAAACCAAAATATCCTTTCTTTGGCATTTTGGTAGTTTGGTGCATTATAATCACCCAGAAGTTGTGTTTGAGTGCAGGGGTTTTTTCCTCCACAGTACTCACAGTTGCTAACAAGTTAGGAAGCTGTTTATTATATGCTTACGAATTTAAGATATGTAATTTCCCACTTTATTTTTTTTGTCTCCTAGCAAGTATTCAGTCTGGTAGAAAGAGCTTGGTCTGGTTCCCCTGTGCGCTTTGCTTGGCAGAAAACTTTGGGAAATTTCCTTGCTGTAACAGGGTAAGACTACAAATATTTGTTGCATTTGTCCATAGAAGTCAATGATGAAGAAAGGGAATTATTCTATATGTTAATCTTTTTTAGAGGTGACCGTGCTGTGAAAATTTTTGATCGTCATGGTCAGATGAAAAATGAAATCAGCTTACCAGGGTAGGTACTAAGATGGGTTTAAGTTATTTTCTTTGTTATTTTCTTTAAAAATGTGTCTCCTCTGACGAGGTGCTTATACAATATGAGAACTTTATAGAGCTACTATCTCTGTTGAACATATTTGGAAAATAAGTCAAACTGATGAGCGTATGTGAAATCTGAGACTATAAAAACTGAATTTATAGTGAGCTATCAGGGATAGTCAGTAAAATATTTTCTTCTACCCGAAGTATTCCTTATTAGTAATAGACTCAATCTGCTTGTTTAAAATGTTAGGAAAAGGCCTGCCATATTAAGGAAGAACACAACGATGTTGTATACAATACATCCTCATCATGCTGGTTGTAACAGCATTCTTTCTGCTGTCAGTTTTCTAGTAATTTGTTATCATAGCCTTCCTGAGGAAGGAGATCCTTTTGATTCAGTGCTTCTGCTTATGTCCCTGGCATAACGTATACAATGGTGTTTTTACTTTAGGTGGAGAGTGTACTTCTGAAGTGAATTTCACTGGTTTTCCTGCTTGTCATACCTTGCTTCACATTAGAGAGTGGTGTTGGAGTGTATGAACTGGATTCTTTTCAAATGAAATTTGAAAGGGGGTGTACTTTGGAAGATGCAGCTTAACTGCTAAAAGGCAATCAGTCCGTAGGAACAGGCTAGACATGGCCCAGAGGAGAACCCCCTACGTGCAAACGCTGTGACATCAGGGCATCATACCGTTCTGCTCTATAAATCTACTTTTAATTGGGCACCATTACTACCTGCAGTAGAAATAGTTTCATTTGTGTAATCCTCATTTCTTTTTCGTATTTTACTTGCTCTTAGCCTAAGAATTCTTGCAAATTCCAGTTTTTAATTTTTTTTTTAAATTTCTAACAACCTGATTCATTTTGATGAAGGTGGAGTCCTTAGTCATGGCAAAACTCCCCCTAAGGCTTTAAATCTGAAGCCCCTAATCTAGAAGTCTAACTTTCATTTCTACATTGTCATTCACATAGCCCCATATCATTGGTAGGTATGAGCCAGAATCATTGAGCTCCCCAAGAACTCTGAAATCCCGTTTTTGCAGTTTATGGTAGTTGCTATCTTGCACAAAACCAAGAGATGCACTTCTCATTTCTTTACCAGACTCTCCTGTATCTTACTGACCGTAGCATCTTGCTGCCTTGTTTCAAAATCCTCTTCTGGTTCGGTGCCATTCATAATGTGGGCTGGCTATCTTAGTGTCTTTTGCTTGGTAGTGTACATGGCCCAGCTCATTCTGCACTGTATTTTACACAGTGGATATACACAGAGAGTGCTCATTCTCTCCAGCAAACTGCCAAAAGTGAGGAAAGCTGTGTGGAATGAGTGGTGAACTCTGAGAAGAGCTTGTGTTGAACTGGGGATCCCCTACTGTTGTGAGCGTGGTGTGAGGGGGAGTCTACCTTACTGATGGACATTGATAGCACTGTCTTATTGATGGACAGATGTAACCCTTACCTTCAGAGAAACATATAACATCTAGACCAGTTTTAAAATAACATTGTGTTCTTATGGCAAGGCAAAGAGGAGAAGAAACTTTTGTAATAACCACATATCCTAAAGGCTTGTCGAAATAATTAACATCAGCTTCTGTCAGTTTGAATAGTACTGATGTTTTGAGGCCCGTCAGTAAACCTTCTACCTAGGTTAGGTAGTTCTTCTGAATTCTTATTTCCAGCCTTTTACTGTGGTTGAAGAATTTCTCTCTAATTATTGCTGTTAGAATAAAAATTCCATTTTTGCTGATAGACACTTTAAACAGAAAAAAGTGTGCTTATATGGAGGTTCTCCCCCTCGGGCCAAACTTTGCTGCTTTATTTGTTGGTTAACTGTTAACCAGCCATAGTTAAGTGTTAGGCCTCTCCTTGCATAAGAGTGGAGTTCAGAATGTCAAATATTCTCTGCTATAATAGGTGATGTTACAAGCATCCTCTTACTGATATAGATAGAATTTTGTTTTGTTTATTTCTTATCAATTTGTGGGTTTCCCTATTTTTTTCTTTTTGTCCTTGTTATTCTCACTCTTGGTGCTCTGACTGGCTGTGAAGTATTCATGGCAGTGTTTTGGGAATAGACCATACTTATTCTCTAGAACTGTTTCGAGTTCATTAGGGACTGGTGGGTGAGTCTGCTGTGCTCTTCATTCTGGCAATGACTTGCAGGTAGAGATTTTTCCTGCTTCTGCACAGATTTCTTGTCCAAGTTTGTTACATTTGTTGAACTCTGAGAAAAATAATCCCAACACTGAATAGCACCTAACAAAATAGAACCTTACAGGGGATTTCACTGTCCCTAGAAAATCAAGGTGGCGGTATTTCAAGTACTAGATTGTAGGTAGCAGTCCCTTCTTTATTACCTTCCTTTAAGCTCTCAGTGTTTCAATGAGATTTGAGTAAGGGTGTGGTTGCTGTAAAAGTAAACTTTACAGATAAGTCTGCAATCTGACATGGGGTTGCTTGTGAGGGAAAAGGACTCAACTGAATAACTCTGACTGTCTCTGTACACTTACAAATACATTTTGATGTTATTAGTGAAGGTTGACCTTTTTTTTTCTTCAGTAACTGTATTGCTATGGACTGGGACAAGGATGGAGATACTTTAGCAATAATCACAGACAAATCTAGTGCCATATTTCTGTGGGATGCAAACACAAACAAAACAAGCCAAGTAGACAGTGGCATGAGGTAAGTAATTTTTTTTTTAAGTGTATATTTGAAGACTTGGGCCACCATGACTTGTTGACATGAAGGATATATTGCAAAGATCATTACTGGAGTCCTCATAGCACATATACTGTTAAACTAATATGCTACAGTTTGTTGCTAAGTTCTTTTTGGTATGATTTGCTGGTTTTGAAGTGTTTGTTGTGGGTGAGGGCTTTGTTTCTTTTTTCATTGTCAACAGTGCTGAAGTCCCCAGAGTGTTTTTCTTCCATGTTTATACTTTTGGTAGCAACAAGGACGGGTGAATTTTTTGTGTATCTGCACCAGCTATACTTTCTTCAAAGTATTTCACACAAGTGGAAGTTTAAAAGTAAGAGATGTGATTTTAGCGGTGCTAGGATTTTTTCCCCTTAGGATGGAATGGGATATGTTTAGGATAGGAGGAGATATCTAAGGCAATCCTACTCCAAGGTTCAAATCCCTACCTTTCTGAATTCAGCCAGAGACTTAAATCTTACCTAAGTAACAGTCAAGCATTGGGTTAACAAATAAGCTTGGTTTAACAGTTTAAACTTTTAGCTTTTTTGAATCTTTTCCACTAAACTATTGTTCTCTGGATAAACATGCTGTCTGTAAGAAGGAGAGTGGAAACAAAATCTGTCCCGTGTTTGTTAGGGCACTCACCTGAGCAGAGAAAACACTAGCTGTGGGTACTCCTGCTATTTCATTTACTTGAGTTGAGACAAACACTCCTTCTGATTTAACCCTTCATTTCTAAATTACCTTTGTGTATGTTTGGGGTTTTTTTTTCTGTATTCTGTTGTGGTGTTTTTATTTGGTTTTTTTTCAGTCAAACATACCAAAATCAGAGTGTTTTATCCATTAAATAAAAAAAATATTCAGCTGGAAAAATTGGGGGGTGTGGGTAATGTTCATTTCTATGAGGGTTGATTTTTTTTTTTTCCAGATTTAGGTTGTAAACTCCGTGTCTGGAATATGGAAATATTCCAGTTTAACATGTACACTTGTGTTTTGTAAAATTCACTTGGAATATTGGATATTTGACTATGGGATATTTCCGTATGTTACAACCTGGTATCCTCTATGTGTACTTTGAAACTGAACCTGAACTGTATTGAAACAAAAAATAACTTTTATACAAGTTATTCCACTCCTGAAAAAGTGAAAGAGTTGCCACTTTGCACAAATTACACAGTGATTTAATCTATACAATATTTAATGAAGCTGTGTTTTGAAGATTGTTTGTAGAATGTTAAATTGCATGTTATAAAAGTTTCAAAACAAGCAAATGATTTGTACATACAAATAAGAAACGTAAAGTGATTACATCTACTGTCTAATTAATTATATGTAACATTGTGTAGGCATCTTGTTTAGGTGTTTGTGGATTACTCAGTTATTTCTTAGTGATGCCCCAACACTGGATGTGTTCAAGACCAGGATGGATGGGGCCTTGAGCAACTGTGATAATCGGGCTCTTCTGGTATCCTCTTCTTTTTGAAATTAGAAAAGCACAAACAAAACCCCTTGCATGCAAACCAAATATCTGTTGAAGGTTGTTTCATGTGTTAATTAATATCTGAAATTTGTTTCCCATGGGTTGCAGTGCTTTATGAACTGCTCCAGCATGGGTGACTTCTGCAGGGTGTAGTCCTCCCAGAAACAAACTGCTCCAGCCAGGCTTCCCTCAGAGTCATGGCCTCCTTTGGCACAGTCACCTGCTCTGGTGTGGGGTTGTCCACAGGCTGCAGGTGGGCATCTGCTCCACTGTTAACCTCCATGGGTTGCAGGGGCTCAGCCTGCCGTCTCACCATGGGCTGCAGGGGAATATCTGCTCTGGTGCACCTCCTCCTCTCCTTCCTCCCTGACCTTGGTGTCTGCACAGTTGTTCCTCTCACATCACTCCTCTCCAAAAAAAAAAAAAGAAGTTGCCCAAAAGGTTTTTCCCCTCTTAAGTATGTTGTCACAGAGGTGGTTCCACCATTGCTGATTGGATTGGTCTTGGCTGGAGGTGAGCCTGACTTGGAGCTGCGGGAGCTAGTAAAAGCTTCTGACAGGAGCCACCTCTGTAAGTTCCCCTTCCCCTCTACCAAAACCCTACCAGACACAAACCCAACACACATTCCCTTGTATAACATTTTATTACTTTCGTGATTTTGTGCACACTTAAATAATTCTGATACTTGTTGTAGAGAACATTTGCCTATTTTAAAAATTCTGCTTGGTCTGTCTGGTTTCTTAGGAATTCAAAACAAATATGCAAAATGGCTTTATATGCAAGCACGTGAAAGGAATTTTTACTATACAAAGTAACATTTTTCTTTATTTTAGGGATACAATGTCTTTGTTATTATGGTCTCGAGTTGGAACTTTACTGGCTGTTGGAACAACAAAGGGAAACTTACTTATATATAACCGTCAGACTTCTCGCAAGATTCCTATTCTTGGTACGCCTTGGTTTGAGACTAAGCTTGTACATGTGAAAGTGGAATTTTGCTGATATACTTAGATTCCTTTTAAATTCTGTATATGAGCACACAAGTCAGAAATGTGCTCATCCTCAACTTGCACCTTCTGTTTTGTTGTACTTACCAGAGTATTTTTATAGTACAGTAAGTTAAAAATATATATACACATATCTGACCTGCCTCATGGGAAACTTGTGTTATCTTTCTTGCAAAGGATATATGTGGTTGTTCTTGTTGCTAAGTTGCTTTTTCTTACCTGCTTCGAGTACCTCTAGGCAGAAAGGTTAAGCACAATCACCAGAAATTTGATGCAAAGGAATGGAAGAACAGGAGCTGTGCAAGTTCCTGTAAGGTCAAAAGACTTCCATTTGGGAGTAGAAGATCTGAAAAAAAAAAAAAGACTCTTGAATTTGTAATTGCTCTGATAAGTTCTTTCACATTCTGACAATCTGTGGTTTTTTGGACAAATAGAGCCTATTTTCATCCCAGATTTTTTTTTGTGGTTGTGTTCATTTGTGTTGTACAGGTTTCTTTCTTTTTCAGGTAAGCACACTAAGCGGATTACTTGTGGTTGCTGGAGTACTGAAAACCTTCTGGCTCTAGGCGGTGAAGACAAAATGATTACCATAAGCAATCAGGAAGGGGATACTATAAGACAGGTAGTATTTATAACTCCTGTTTGATTTTAAGGCACACATTAATACTCCTGGTTCCCAAGAAAGCGGGAATCTGTGGGAGCTTAGGCCTTTTCTGTCTCACTGCTTTCAAGGACAAGGAGCCTTTGGAAAACCTCATATCGGATGATGGCATATCTAAACATCTGAGCCTCTGTATTATACAACGTGATTTATTGTATTAGAGTCTCTGCAGTTCTGCTGTCTTCCTGCCTAAACGTGCTTCTCTCATCCTTGATCCTGATATGTATCTGTTACAAGAAGATGCTGTAAGTGGAGTTTTAAGTTGACTTCCCCAGTAGCAGCACAGGACAGCTCTCACATGGCTGTTTATAAGGTCTTTAGGAAATACTTTTTTTGTGTTGGTTTTGCTTTAAATTGGTGCCCTGGTTTCTCTGGGACGGAACCACAGGCCTACCATGGCGTGCAAGCCATTCGCAGTTTGGAGTCAGCCAGGGCAGCTGACTTGAGTTGGCTACAGGTGTATCCCATCCCATAAATGTCATGCTCATTATAAAGGGGGAAGTTTGCTGAGGATGAGGGGTGTCTCCTGCTTAGGCTCCTCCTCTGGCTTAGGCTCCTCCTCTGGCTTAGGCTCCTCCTGACCCTGCTCCTCTTCCTGCTCCTGAGGACTGCCTTCTCATTTACTGTGACCACCATACATTTTCTGGGCTGAGTATAACTTGGTTTACTTTATACTGGCAATGGTATTCGTTTGGCTGTTTCATTAAGTCCGTTTTCATTTCAACCCATGAGTCTCCTCTCCTTTTCCCTGTCCCCCTTCTTGGCTGGGGAGGGGTTATCGGGTGATAGAGCAACTGCTGTAGGCAGGCTAAATGTAGATATCTGGTTAAACAAGGGTCTTGCCTCTGATATGCAAGGACTATGCCTAGGCTGGACCTCCATTGCGTTGCTGAGAGGCTGATTCCAGTGCTTCCTCCAAGTGCGCGCAGATTCTCTAATGAAGCATTCTGTTTGTTTACGTACACCACAGTCCTTCCGAGCAATGACAGTTGCTGCATATGTGCAAATGAATATAATTCACTTTTTTAACTGTAACGAACACTGTTTTACTCAGGATTTTCAAAGAACAATTCTTTCACAGTTCATTTAATATGCTTCTGTCTCTGTCTTGGAAAATCGCAACTGGAGAAGAACAATTGAATAAATTTATTAGGGTTTGTCTGTGCTTTAAATTAGCCGGCTTAGGTAGTAGAAGCAGTGTAGCTGAGACAGCAGAGACCTAAGCAAGGCTTGCTGATGAGGTTTTGTAACCTCATATTGACTACAGAAGCAACGAGATTGCTATCACTACCTAAGCCAGATCAGATATGTTCATATCAAAATGCATTGTAAATATTGAACCTGTATGTCTTATTCTTCATTGTCCTTCTCTGGATTTGTGTTGGGGTGACCTTGTTTGTACCGCTTCAGTTAGTACTGTATAATATCATCTTGCATGTCTTCTTCCTCAGCTGGATCTTTCTTTCTCTATTTAGATTTTTATTTCTGTTTCCTATATATTTTTCTAGTATGTTCCATGATAACATGTCATTATGATCCAAACTGAGATCATGTTTTCAGGAACTTTTTTCTTAGTTTTGATACTAAGTGCAGTAACAACTCCATTCTTCACACTAAAATGTACAGGGCAGGAATAATGCAATTACTTGTCAGTATTTGGTACGTTAACTGCTGATTTCTCAATCTGAACCTCTTTCTTGCAGACCTCAGTGAGCTCAGATCCCAGTGACATGCAATTCTCAGTTATGAAGACTGATGAAAGAATATCAACCAGGGAAAGCACAGTAAGAATTCAATACAAAATACTGCAAAAAGTGTTAATCTGATGTTTCAGGGTTTTTACTGGCAGCCAGTATGAGCCAGGAAGCAATTTGTTTCTCCTTGACTTAACATTTGGTGTGGAAGATTTTATTATTATTTTTTTTTAATCTTTTCCAAAGCTTTCCTTTAAAGTATAGCCATGCCCCTTGTTCATTAAGGATGTGTTCATGAAAAGTGCAGTGGTTAGCAATATGACAGATAACAGAGCAGTTTTGCAGTAGTAGCTAATGTAAGAGATGGAGATGTGTGCAGGGACTTGACATAAAATATAAATATAGAACAGTATATGCAATGTGGGAGATGGAAGCGGAACAGTATTATCAAAATTTCAGAGATGCTGCCTTTCAGAGGGCAGATTTTCAGCTGTCGGTTTTGGGAACAAATCACACTGCCCTCTAGGTTTTCATCTTATGCAAATCTCAGCATCAGTGAGACTGAATTCCCCAGTGTCAGTCTACTTGTGTGAGCATTATCCTGTCTCTGTCTAAATGGCTACAGTTTTATTGTCTTCGTCATCTTTCTTGAAAGAAAAAATCTATCAGATTGGTCAATGGTGAAGTACAGAAAAATGGAGTCATGGTGACTATTAGCAGAGCCTGTTATTGAATGATCAGCTGCAATGGATTTATAAGCAAACTGTTCTAAAATGCAGAGAACACGCGTTTTATATTTGGACTAACTTTAGGTCAGAATTTGAGATTGTAATTCTGGGTTAGTGGATTTTTAGGTCAAGCTGATGAGGTGTCTTCCTTAGTTTGAAAATACTGGTTTGTATTTCATTCTTCCAGCTCTTATTTTAGAAATAAACTATTGTCTCCTTTATAGACAAAGCTGGAGCAGACAGTAATGTGAAGTAAATTTCTAAATAGCCCTTCCAAGTATCTCGGTCAAAGAATAAGGTGAAACAAGCTGCTCCTACTTGCTTTTTCTAAAATTAGTGTTTTACTCTTGCCTGATGATGGCACACACTAGTAACAAAAATCATCTTTAAAAAACCCCCAAAATTCAACCTGTCTTCCACTATGAAGTCCAACATCTCTATGGTATTCACCAAATCAAATGCACTCGCCTAGACTGATGCCAAACAGTAAATGTTGCGTGTTTAATACACACTGAACCAGGCTATTTCTTTTTGAATTGTCCTTCTAACTTTGAATCTTAGCGAGTTACTTGAGATAGTAGTGTTGTAATAGTCTTCCCTTCAACCTCCCAGATAAAAATTCTGTGGATCAGAAAACACTGCAGTTCCAATGAGAGTAGACCAACAGGGTAACTCCATGTGACCTCTGAGGAAATGGAGCTGACCTAACACTTCTGCAAGGAAAATCTGGAGTTTGAGGTGTTTGTTCTCCGGGGCTTGCATTTAGACCTGTGAACCCTGGTTCATATGGGGAATATCCTGAAAATCTCTTCCTCTGTTGATAAAGATTCAGGATTTGGATCACCAGGATTCTTAAGGATTATTGAAAGTCCTAAATCGTATCTAGTGAAGATGCAGGGCCTTATTTTAAAGTGATGCCATTCATATCAAGTTACTTTTTCTTTTCATTCATTGGCAGGTAAGTGTAGTGGTCGGCAAGAAGACTCTCTTTCTTTTTAATTTGAATGATCCTGATAACCCGATTGATCTGAAATTTCAGCAGCCTTATGGCAGTATTGTAACCTACAAATGGTGAGCAGAACTTTATTAATGAAGCGTTGCAGTATTAACAATTTCCCAGTAGTTCCAATAAATGTTGGAAATGAAATCATACATCCCTTGCTTACACTGAATTTTTCTTGAATGTATTGTGGCCTTCTTAATAATTCTTTTCCAAACACAAAGAAGTCTACATTTTGTAGTTGTTTTACATGACAATTCCATGGCTATAAAAGCAGTATTTTCAAATGTAATCGCTGTTGGTGTGCTCAGTTTTAGAACACTCATACTCTAACAGTCCTGGCAGTAGAATAAACTGAGGGTTTTATAGGTTGTTCTTTCTTTGGATGAGGAACTGATGAAAGAGCTGGGGGGTGGAGTTGTGTCCTTTAGCTAGCTGGTTGGTTTATGAAGTTGTGCAAAGTTCTTGTAGCCTCTCTGCTGTGTAATCCAATTGGTAATGTTTCTTTGAAGAAATCCCAAGCTAGAAATTTCAACCCTATACCCAAAGAGTAGCTATAGTGTTTCTATACCTTTGAATCACGACAGGGTGTCTTCTAACGCCTGTTGAGTCAATGTGGAATTGACATTTATCCCTTTACACTACAGCTGTGTAAGAAAATCTGTAGCTATACGCTTCTTAATTTATGGCCACTTGTCTAACAAGGCATACCTGGGCATTTTCCTTTGCAATGAGTTTTTTTTGCAACTGAGCTGATGAGGTGGTTTGAATTAATCCTTACACACATTTCTACTTGGCACTGTGGGAAGTAAACAAACTGTCTGTTCACAAATACACGTTGTAGCTTTGGTACTTCCACTGTGTTTGCAGTAGTATGCCTGAAGGGCACAGTGTCTGGCATTATTTTTAGCACAGCTTCGATGGGACCAAGTCAGCCAGAACCTTGAAATGGCATTTTCCATCTTCTGGCATGCTTATTCCGATGAGGATACCAGAGGCCTTTCTCCTGGCATCACTGCCATGTATGCAGCTTGCTGAAAGTAGAGCGGCATTATCGAATATAGGAGAGAGAATAAAGATGACTTACGAGTTAACTCTGAGCACAAGTATGGTTTCATCCTTTAAGAATCTTTGGTTGTTTTTCCCTTAATCTATTTTATACTACATTTTATATGTATATATATATTTCCATAACTTGATTATTTTTCCTATTGAAGGGATGCATTGACAATTACCCCAGTAGTCTGAAAGAAAGTGCAGTTTCCATATTGCATAAATAGCTCTCTTTTCTTAATTGCTGTTTTTTGTAACAGGTATGGCGATGGCTACATTATGATTGGTTTCTCACGAGGGTGTTTTGTAGTCATTTCTACACACATTCGTGAGATAGGCCAAGAAATCTTTCAAGCTCATAATCACAAGGATAATCTAAGCAGCATTGCTATATCACAGTCATTAAACAAAGCTGCATCATGTGGAGACAATTGGTGAGTGGTAGTTTTATACATAAAGAATGGAATTCATCTCATGTAGCTATAGCTGTTAGACATTAAAGCTGGGGTCCCTAAGGCTTCAAGGTTCCCCAAGAAGTCAGTGCAGAGAAGATGAGATTAATTGCTCTGGCGAACTGCCTCTCTGCCTGAAAGTAGGAGAATCTAGTTTTGACCAAAATCTCTGCAATTGCAGATAACTTTATGGCAGTTAATTGTAAACAAAAAAAAATAATTAAACTTTAGTATAGACTATTCCTTTTGATCCTTTCTTTTTCTGCTATGTTACTTGGCTACAAAAATGTCCAGATTTCTTTACTATGATTTATTGATTGGACGTAAACACCAGCTTAGCCGTAGGAGAACAATTCATTTAAAGCTGTACCGAGTGTGCTGATATCCTTCTTCCTGGTGTTTGGGCTGACCTGCCCTCCAGACAGAAGTATAAATATGTAATCAATTAAGGAAAAGAACAGTTAAAGAAACCAGAGTTTTTGCAAAATATGTTGTGCATATGATAGAATATGTCCTTTAGCTCCTCATCTGCTGCTCCCCGATTCATGATATCTGAATTCTTCAGCGGAATCGGAGCTGAGTGGTGGTAGGAGTCAGATCGTTCTGTCTGTCCTCAGTTCTGTGTGTGACCTTAATTGTCTGCTGCTTTATGACACTTGTACGTCAAGAGTGGTATAACTATGAGCAAAGCATGGTGCAACTTCACTTCAGCTGTTGTATAATAATTATTATTTCTTTAAGGGGTTCTTTAGCCTGTAGTGAGTAACATGACAGCGTAAGTAAACTCTCACTGGGTCCCTTTTTATGTGAAGCAGCATTGAAAGCTGGGTTTTTTGCATCTGTCTCCCATCAGGAATGTGTTTTCAACCTAACCTGTATTGTAACAGGTCAAAAGGGAATAATAGTGTGTGTTTCCTACCCCCAAATTCTTTCAAATTGATCTTACGCATTTTCCTCAAATTTTAGTTCTCTGAGCAAACCCTTTTGTACAGTGATAGCGATGGGCTATTTAAAGTGATGGGTAACACTGGGTGTGTGCTGCTCTTTAGGAAACAGAAGGCATTTTGCGTTTGCGCTCTATTTTTTGCTCCATTAGGCTGTCTTGATTGGGTGGGCTTTCTTCCAGTTTATGATGACCAAGGTTTATATTAGTAAGAATGACTGTTTATTTTTCTTTCAGCATTAAAATCCATGATCTGTCAGACCTCAGAGAAATGTATGCCATAATAAACTTGGATGATGAAAACAAAGGTATGTTAACGCTCTCCATGAGGATAGACTTTTTTACAAATTAAGTAAAGTGGAATTTTGATGGTGACTGTTTACCTGAGTGGAAGTACTGTTGTTGGAAAAACTGAGTAAATATAAAATTTACCATAAATTCCTTCTTACCCAATTTGTATTTATTAGATGACCTATAGCAAAACGGGAGCATATTTTGCTTCATCTGTCTGAAGTATGGAGAAGTACAGCTCTCAGAATATTTGATTGATTTGGTTTTTTGAATCTGTAGTACAAAATACTCAGATTACTAAAGTCATATACTTAGCTGGTTTCTGCTTCTTTCCATGTTTTTTGGTGGGGTTTTTTTGTGCTTTTCGGCATCTCTTGTACTGACGTGATGCTTAATCTCTTCTCATCCTGATATACAGGATTTGTGCCTGTGACTTCTGTAACGTTACAAGACTATGTTCTTGGTTAATGAGTTACCACCATTATCTCCTCTTGTAGTGTCTGTAAATACTTCACTTTTTGTTAAGTCATCACTCTTAGGAAAATTCTGAGTTAGTAAGTGATGGGTTTGATTTGAGTGATTCCAGTTAATCTTGGAATTGATATTATTTGGTTATGTTTTAGTACATTAGTGCTTAAATTCTCCTAGGTATGAATTCCTACCATTTTCACATTTTAAAGCAAAGTGTTTCTTGGCTTCAGTATTGAAAGAAAGGTTTTTGGGTTTTGGTTTTTGTTTTGCAAAAACTTGTGAATATTTTAGGTGTCGATCAGCTGGCTTGGACGGATGATGGACAGTTGTTGGCAGTATCTACGCGAAGAGGATCCCTCCATGTTTTCTTGACAAAGCTTCCAGTCCTTGGAGATGCTTGTAGTACACGGATTGCATACCTCACTTCTCTTCTTGAAGTTACTATAGCCAATCATGTGGAGAGAGTATGATAACCTCTTCCTTGTAGACTTCATTTAGATAGAAGTAGAGTAGGTATTCATAGTGGCTGAAAATGGTTTCGTTTTTTTATGTTCTCTTACAGGAGCCACTAGTCACAGTCTCTGTTGAAGTAGAGCCCAGTTTTGTTGCTGTTGGTGTTTATCATTTGGCTGTAGGAATGAACAATCGGGCTTGGTTTTATGCACTTGGAGAGAATAGTAAGCATAAATTTAGTTCTCTTAAAACTAATGCATCATTTTGTCTTATTTTATGAATTCAGTATTGTGTTTGGCAGTTCTGGAAGTTCCACGTTGTACAATAACAACTTGAATTGCCATATGGTCCTGTTAAGGACCAGATAATGATCTTCACAAAATGAAGCAGTTATGACAAGCCTTTGTAAATAATAGAAATAAAACTTCAGGTTCAAGGTATTGGTAATGAAATGTAGAATGTTTCTCTGTTGGGTTTTGTTTTTTTTCAGATCCTGTTGTTAAGCAATGAACGACATTTAAGCATTTGAGACGTTATTTGACTGGGCCTTTAAATACTAAGTTTGGCAAAGTAGCTAGAGACTATGTGATCAGAGGGTTTAAATTCTTAGTTTGGCAGATGATCATGTTGCTTGCATGCAGTAAGGTAAACTTGGTTGTGATACGTCCAAATTTGAGACAGTGGATTTAAAGCTTTCATGTCTCTCTAAGCATCACCTTTTTGACTAATAATAAATTAATCAAAACTGTAAGAATACTAGTTAGCCTTGCATAGGAAAAGAGTTTCTCTTGTACTTTCTAACCATCTCTCTGACTGCTAAGAAGAAGGTCTCCTTATATGTGACTTGTCACCTTTCTGCTTAGTTGTGAGTTTTTCGCATCTGGTTATTCAGCTGCAAATTTAGATGATGGTAAGTGAGAATCTACACGAAACTGAAGCATTTTTACATTTTCTGTTTTAATTCTTCAGATGTAAAAAAGCTTAAAGATGTGGAGTACCTGGGGACAGTAGCAAGTATGCACCTTAATTCCGATTATGCCGCTGCTCTCTTTGAGGGTAAAGTCCAGTTGCATATGGTAAGAGCTCTAGCAATTTGGAGTGCTCAACTAATGAGCTGATCCAAGCTGAACGTGTTAATATTGTTTTTAAAATGAGAGGAAATTGAGTGATCTTCAGTTAATGCAGATTTAAAATTCTGTAGAAATTTTCTGCTGGCTAATTAAAATAGAAAAATGAGTTCCTATACACTTTAGAAATACAACCTAGTCTAGAATAGGTGAAAAAAAATGTTTTCTTGCGAACTGTTTAACAGGTCTTATTTTAAATGACTCAGTGGGAATGTGACAGAAGTGGATGCTGGGCTTTTTAAGGGATGCACATGCAAGTTTGGTTTCATCTCATTTCCCTACAGTTTGATACAGGCAAGACCTCATTGTTACCAGTAGAGTTTTTCAGTTCATTCTGTTCTTTATATTTAGATAGAAAGTGAAGGTTTGGATGCTCAGGAAGAACGAGAAACTCGACTTTTCCCAGCAGATGATGATAAATACCGGATTTTGTGCCATGCTTTAACTGCTGACTTCCTCATATATGGCACAGATGTGAGTATTACTTGTTTTCAAAGATCTTTTTAGATGGAACATATTTCTATCTGAATTATTTGGATTGTTACCCATACTTCTAGCAAAAAATTGTGCTTCTGAGAAGGTTACAGTGGATTATTTTCTGTGGAAGTACTTCATACAAATACAGTCAAAATTGCATCCAGCTTCCTTTACTGTTGCACTTACATGAATGGTAAGTTTTGCTTCTACAAGTGTTTGTTGCAAAACACTGATTTTAATAGTAGAAATTTTATCTGTTGAATCAATGAGAGGGTTGGCAATCAAACTGTCTTCCAGATACAAGAAAAAATGTAACGCTTGCCTTGCAAAGGTGTTCATTTAGATGGTGATGTGAGAGATGTGGACAAAAAGGTACTGATGTAGACAAGTATGATAGCATAAATGGAGGTCTTAACTTACTATTGAAACTTTTGCCCAAAGAGAATTTTTTTTAGGTGTTTCAACAGAGATAGGGATTCAGAGGGCACTGAAGAAGGATGTGAACACACTTACGATTTTTCCAAAGATTTTCCTATGCATGAGGTGGAGTTGCTTTCGCATAAGTATTTTCTGGCACTGGGAATACAGAGCACATCTGGCATTTTACTGTTGTGCTTGGTAACACAGACTGATATATTGACCTTCCAGAAGAAAGGCAGAATCACTATACTTGCGTGTTATCACTAGCTTAATAACTTCAGTGGTTTTGCAGCAGTTGAAGGCTTTCCCAGCTCCTCAGTACCTAAACTGGTACTGGTAAGTTTGAGGTACTAGATCTGCAACTGATCAATTTTGTTACAGTTGACTTCAGAAGCCACATTTTACTTTCAGTGTTCTTTGTGCAACACTGATTGAAATATAGCTTTCATCACAAATCAGTTTGATTGCTTTTCTCCCCTGAATTAGGTACATCTTCCTTGGAGGTAAATTTTTCAGCTTGCTTTGAAGGTTAAGCTTCTCTCAAGGAGGCAGACATTTCCCATTTAGTAAATAGATTAGTAAATTTAGTAAATAAATTCCCTGCACGGTAAATACAACTTGCCTCCACAAAACAGTGAGACAAACAACAAAAACAACAGAAAACCCCCCAGGAAGTCTGAAGTTTTCCTATCCTGCCCAAACCCAGCTGTGAATGAAGGGAAGCCAAAAGGCACCTGAAAGTGTTTCTCTTTAAACACTCTTCTTGCTCAGCGCTCTAAGATGGGAGAAACTACAACCAAGTTAATTATCTACTTACTACTTACTGATGTCATTATTAACTTTTTCTATTATTTCTCATTAGACTGGAATTATTCATTATTTCTACATTGAAGATTGGCAATATGTAAATGAGTATCGACATCCTGTCAGTGTGAGAAAGATTTTTCCAGACCCCAGTGGAACCAGATTGGCCTTCATAGATGACAAAAGTGATGGCTTTGTCTATTGTCCAGTAAGTTAGTCTAGGATACCAATACAGTTATATTTACAAGTGGGTTCTTCAACTATCTAGTGTTTTTAATAGAGAATGAAGAAGCTTTTGTCACTCCAGCTTCTACAGTGGTAGAAGAAATTGCCAAGGTGGCTTGAAGGTAACTTAATGGTAATACAAGGAAATAAAATCTGTAAATTAGATCAGGGCAATTTCATTATACTAAATTACTGATCAGTAATTTTAAGAACTAGATGATCTTTGAGGTGCCTTCCAGCTCAAACCATTCTGTGATTCTATGTGTTTGCGTATTCAGATATAGATATTTCAGCCCGTTAGCAAGTACTGACAACTTTACTGTCTTTCTTCTAAGAAGAGTAAATAGCATCAATGTAATGTGCATTTTCTTCACTTACTTCCCTTCTGAGTTAAACTATTGTGTTATTCAGAGTAACTGCTTGTAAGAAAACTTTCTCTTAATACAACTTCCGTATTTCTGCACTATTTATATTCATTTTTATTTTTAATCATAACCAGCGTGAATATTTAGTTTTTCTCCTTAATCACTTGCTAGTAATTTTACTTTTGCATTATTTGCAGGTAAATGATAGATTTTTTGAGATTCCAAACTTCTCACCAACTATTAAAGGAATCCTGTGGGAAAACTGGCCAATGGATAAGGGTGTTTTCATTGCTTTTGATGATGATAAAGTGTATACTTATGTTTTTCATAAGGATGCCATTCAAGGTACTGTAAATGCTTTTAAAAACTTATGCACTATTTTAGTTGGTAAAGTAAAACACTTTCTGAGTCCTCATTTGTCTTAAATATTTCTGTTAACTGCATATAAAAATAAATAGCACTGCAGAAGTTTTGAAGCACAAGTGATAAGTAGAAAACTAGCTGCTTTGTACATTTCTCTGTAAATCTCAAAGAAGGCATTTTGGTCTTAACTCCCCAAGCTTCTTGCCCTTATAATCTTTTCTCTGCAATTTGCACATTGTGCTTCAACTGTGTTTCAAAATGTTCATGGGAAAAATCTTAGGATCAGGGTGACAAAACTTGTATATCGCTTACACTAACCTGAATTGTTATCATAGCAGCTTCTGTGTTTGTGAAAGCAAAACATTAAGAAATTTACCTACAAACATTTGGAAAATGACCTTACTGGTTTAGAAGATGTAAGTTATGTGTATTTACTGTAGTGAAAAATATATGCTGTCCAGTAAATGGTGACTACGAGAATTAGAGACCTTGAATTACATTATTGCAGCTGTGACTGCTTGCTACACTTCTTACTATGCAGGGATTTTTAAAATGATGTCTTCTTTTCTTCCTGATCTTTGAATCTAGGATCAAAGGTTATTTTGGCAGGTGGCACGGAAGTCCCCTTTTCCCATAAGCCTTTGTTGTTGTATAATGGAGAATTAACTTGTCAGACTCAGAGTGGGAAAACAAACAATATCCATCTAAGCACTCACAGTTTCCTTGGCGATTTGAAAGACTTTGGACCTAATGAGCTGACACAAATGCTTACTCAGACTTTGATGTTGAAAAGGTACATCTGTGTTTTAATTATATTGTGTAAATTGTTTTCTTCTGTGCTTATAGCTCAATAAAGTATATCCTGTTGATTTTAAAATGTCATGCTGAATATTGATAAATTAGATTGATCCATGTAGCTGTCTATGCAGACCAAGCAAAATAAGTGACCCAGTGGTGCTTTATTTGTTTTTCCACTGTCAAGTAAAAGCTAAACTAATTTTTTTCAAGACTGATTCAGAGTTCTATGACAGTGGCTCTCCCAAAACTGGCTGATGGTGCTTCTTGCATACTCTCTTCCCACTGTAATGAAGCAGTGCAAAATCAGTATGATGGAAAGAATGCCAGAGTAGGGAAAGCAGATGGTTTTCTGAAAAAGTGTGTTAGAAACAGGAGAAACAGAACTGTATATTGTGCATTTGTATTTCTTCTTGACCCATCTCTCTCTCCAGGGCTTTAGAAGTAAATGCTTTTTATGTTTTCCCTAGTGTACTATTAGGAAAAAAAGATGTTGAGAGGGAATTTTAGGTACAAGTAATACTAGTTTTAAATACGTTTTACCTTCTGCAGGTTTTCTGAAGCATGGGAGGTGTGCATACTTCTGAATGACCAGTCTCATTGGAATGAACTGGGCAAAGCTTGCTTACATCATATGGAGGTGGATTTTGCAATACGTGTTTATCGGACAATGGGTGATGCTGGGATGGTGATGTCACTAGAGCAAATAAAGGTAAACTGTGAAGTCCCTTTTTTAAATAAGAAATATGATGATTTAATTCTTCTTTAAGAGTGGCTGAATTCTTTTTGGGGGGGAGATGTTTGGGGTTTTTTTAATAGAAGGTTAATTATTTTCAAGAGAGCTAATAGTTGTAGAGGGAAAAGTGTCCAAACCATATAACTCTTCTTTGGTTTTCTCTTAAAGTGATTCTCTACTGGAATGCACAGCATTCCTTTCTGCATTTACTTGAGAGCAGCAGAATATGTCTGAGCAGAATGTCACAGGCATTTAGAGTCTCTT
>VZZY01019150.1:0-26449 GCA_013400335.1 Eurystomus gularis
TATAAAAAAGATAAAACAAAAAAACATTCTACTGAGACTACATTCCAATGCAATGTTAGCAGAAGAACTGTTAAATTTGTATAACGTCACAATGTACTTTATAATATCCTGAAGGTTTTAGATAAATATAGATAAATTTTCATAATAAGCTGTTATTATTTTCCTATTAGTATTTTGTTTTTCCTTAGAAGCATAGGCAATCTGGGTTTGTATTGCTGGTTTTTAAACAAATAAGTAAATATAATCAAATTATGTACTTCCTACCGGGTCAAAATTGTTGGAAAACAATATAATGATGCTTATCTGTCCTGATTTTTGCATATATTGATTCAGTATTAGAGTCACCTGAATTATAATCATCAGTTTGAAACTAACATATATATTCATGAAATGTCTCAATTTCTGAAGGAAATTTCTTGAGAAGAAAGTTAAAGAGCAGACTGCAGCAAAGTAAATATTTTTTTATATATATTTTTCCCTTTGCCTTTTTAATGAAGGATTTAGCCTGGGTTTTTAAATAATTTTGATGTTGATATCATGAGTTGGTGATCTTGTGGTGAAGATTAGGGCATCCACCTCAATTCATTTAGATATTCTGAAGGCACTTATTACAGTTACGGTTTCCACAACCTTTCTACTGAAGATCCCTTCAAAGCTTCAAGTCATATTGAATGCGGCTACATGCCCATCTATGAATATTTTATTTCTAATCCAAAACTACTATAAATTGCAGTTGACTGACTAATAAAATTCAACATTTCTAATAAGCTAACTTTCATTATGTTTATTAATTATAAATTCCACTCATTTTTCCACAGTCTAAATATCACCGCGTTTTCCAAGTGACCTACACTATTGGCATGCACTTCATTCAAGGTATGAGGTAGACTCCTCATTAAATTACCTGCTTTTTTTTGTTTTGTTTTCACCATCTTCTTGAGATAGCAGTTGGGCTCCTTTTTTGCTAAGTCACATGGCCTGAGCACATCACAGCTGTCAAAATATTGACTCTTCTGTGCACGAAGTACCATACTGGAAAAATGCCCAGTATGTTCCATATATAAAAATTTTTTCTACAGAACAGTGTGACCACTGAACAGGAGGAAGAAGAAGTAAATTATAATACTTTTGTCTCGTGAGAAAGAGTGGGTACAAATTCCACAGATAATTGTCTATATGCTATGCCTCAGCAGCACTTAACCAGAATCTTCTTTTCACAAGCAGTCTGCTGATTATATTGGATAGGATAGGATAGGATAGGATAGGATAGGATAGGATAGGATAGGATAGGATAGGATAGGATAGGAAAATCATGATGTGGTTCTCCAAGGGAATGACAGCATGCTCAGTAGCTCTAATGAACAAATGCAATACACAGACACCATAAAGGAGGGACTGGATCACCAGCTAGGGGTGTCTGCTGAATATTTTGCCTTTGTTTATTTTTCAGTGATATACAATATGAAGCATGTTTTTGTGATGTTTTTACCATTGTATTAATTAAATTCCTTTTTTTTTAAATTAAAAGAATGTCAGTGAGCATCAACTTAATAAATTTTAAGTTTTTAGCTTTGTACTGTCTTCTTACAGAAACTGTAATGAGAATGTGAGCATTCTGATGAGTATGCCTTTCTATTTCTTTTTCAATTTTCTTTTATTTTTCAAATACTGTCCCCCTATCTTCCTTCACTGTTGGCAGATTAATCCTATTTGATTAGTATGGTAAGTATTTAATACCTTTTTTCTGACAACAACCAAGGCCAGATAATACTAATGCACAACTCATTAGTAAAAGGACTTGATTGCAGCTCATGTTTTTGCCATCTTTTTAGGAGTCCTGGTCTTCCACCACTGAAGCCAATCAGGTCAAGTCAAAGAGTTATGCTAGCTAGGCATCTTGTACATTGTGCATTTAAAGTGTATACTTCATTTCTACTGTTGAAGCTCAGGTGAAGCAAGTAGAAAGGTCAATTTTTCCTTGCTGACTATCTGTTAGACTTCTCCGCACCATAAGGAATATATGTCACAAGATGGATCATCGTGTTAAACTATGACTGTCCTGAAGACAACACAGGAACTTAAATTTACATAGCTCAAGGGAAATGCTTTTAATTCCAATTACCTTGTCAGGAGAGCCATTACCTCTTTACTTATTTGTGAGAAAGGACTCACCTTGGTTTGATGTATTAGCATAGTAATGTTCTCTGCCAGAAACAAAGGATGAAAGTTTAACACTTCTACTTACTTCCAATAGACTAAGTTAAGTAGTTTATTAGTTTTTGGAAAATCTCATTCTCTGACATTGTCTTTTTCGCATTTTGTTGAGTATAGAACCTTAGAACTTAAAATAACAACAGACATATAGTTGAAGCTGAAAATACTGTTATAGATCTAGAAGTTCAAGAATGATTAGCAAATGGAAAGAGGGTGGTAGTTAAAGTACTCCCTTGAGCAAAAATTTGTGATCCTGTACGGTTCTGCCCAACATTTCTTCTACAGTATAAATCACTCAGGATCCTCTTCCTCATTCTTGTCTCTCACTTTTCTTCTGCAAATGACCAGACACATTTTAAAAACTCTTTGTAGGATACTGAACTAAATAAACTCCATGCACTCTTACTGAATTAAATAATTTGTCTCATTGTCTTTCTGTATCAGATATGCTTTTCAGCCAATAAATGTTCTTGCTTTCTTCTCTGAACTGTCTCGTTTATTACCACCTTCTTGAACAATCAACATTAGAACAGAATACAGTAGTCCAATAATGGTTATTCGATTTCCAAAACCTAAGATAACATGACATGTCCAGTCTTGCTAATTTATTATAGTTTGTACATCCAAGAATCACTTTGTCTCTTTTGAGCTAAACCTTATTATAGGAGTTCATTCACATTCATCTCAGTATTCACTAAATGTGCCAAATCTTTTTCAGAATGAAGGTCACAGTTCTGCATTCTCTGCTTTTATTTTATATTGTTCTTCCTGGTTAATTAATTAACTTTGTCTTGTATTTCAGGTCATTAATAGAACTAACTAAAAGTCAAGGGTCAAATCTCCAAGAATACACAAGTAATATCTCCAGTATGAATAAGCTTGTTTGCAATGACTTTAGAGGCCTAAGTCATTATTGGGCTTTTAGTCCATTCCTGTATATTTTGCTGGTGTCATATCTTCCTGCTAAAAAATTTACATTTCCTACTCACAGATCCTGCAAAAATAGGTATATTCCACCCATGTTATCACTCATACTTCATTCAGTCTACATAGTGTTTTATTACACTAACTGCTAATGAATGAATAATTGCATATTACACAATGTGTACTTAATGGCACTGGTTCTTACTTTATACTGTACAAAATACTTCTACAGGAGAAAAATAAGGGTGCAGAGGAGGTACCACCTGATTAGTGTACCTTTTGCATGAAGGGGGAAAGTACAAACTTTGAAGTGTGTCAGAATCATAGAATGGTTTGGGGTGGAAGGGACCTTAAAGATCATCTAGTTCAAACCCATTTGCCATGGACAAGAATACCTTCCACTAGATCAGGTTACTCAAAGCTCTATTCAACCTGATCTTGAACACTTCTAGGGATGGAGAATCCACAACTTCTCTGGGCAACCTGTTCTTGTGCCTCACCATCCCCACAGTAAAGAATTTCTTCCTAATATTTATTCAAAATATAACCTCTTTCAGTTTGAAACCATTACCCCTTGTCGTATCACTATCGGCCTTTGTGAAAAATCCCTCCTCAGCCTTCTTGTAGGCCTCCTCTAAGTACGGGAAGACATCTATAAGGTCTCATAAAGTCTTCTCTTCTCCGGGCTGAACAACCATAACTCTCTCAGCCTTTTCTCACAGGGGAGGTGCCCCAGACCCTGATCATCTTCATGGTTCTCCTCTGCACCTGCTCAAGCAGGTCCATGTCTTTCTTATGCTGGGGGCCCCTCCAGGTGGGGGAGAATCACCTTCCTTGACTGGCCACACTGCTTTTGATGCAGCCCAGGATACAGCTGGCCTTCTGGGCTGCAAGGACACATTGGTGGCTCATACTCAGTTTTTCATCCACCAACACCCCCATGAGATGTCTAGTGTAAAGTGTGAAAGAGGAAAAATATTGTACAGTGCTCCTAAAGATTTTTTTTCAAAATACTAGCCTGTAATCTAGAAGCTATGAAAAAAATGAAGAAGTACTCTTTCAGTATGTTTAAACATAAAATTGTTAATGTAGTTCTCATGAAGGACTACAAATAAAAGAGGCAATTAAAAATAAAGATGCAGAATGAATTTTTGAGAATTTATTTTAATTTTTGCAAAGGAGCTATCTAGATAACTTTGGTTAACCATGCTATAATTTAAACCTGTGAGACATATTGTTCACTTATTCTCCATTTTGAACATTGTGCTTCCACATCTTTGAGCTATGGTTGATTTTTTAGCCTCAAACCAGCATGGATAAGAAAATGAGAATTTGATCATATTTTGTATATCATGTTCTCATGACCATTAGGGAGGTTGGATCTTAATGATCTGTACACTTCCATGTCTATCACCAGAATGAATTTGTTGACATTTATGTCTTAAACAATATGCATGCATTTTCTGTCAAGTGTTGTTTGGCTGTACAAATATTTATCTGCTGTGGCATTGACCGTATTAGCATAATCTGACAAATAATCAATATTTGTCTGAAGCTCTAGAGTCCTGACAGCTAATCCTAAATAGCATAATTGGATGTAGAATCATGAAAAAGATTTATATGATATTTGACCTACTTCCAAAGTTCTGTATATATTCTACGGAGTTTCAAGACTGACAATTTTAGGTTAACTGTTAGAATCCCAGAATTTCAACTGAACAGAAATTTGTCCAAGTAGAAGGGGGCGTTAGTGCTAACATAAACTTAAAAACTAAGATTCTGAATAGGAAATTCAATAAAAGGAGGTCTTTTTTTAAGAAAACCTTGAGGAATAAGAGGGTAAACGAACTATTATTTTTATTAAATTAGAACTGTCTGAAAAAATTATTGTTTTTAACAAGAAGTATTTTAAGTCCAGAAAGAAATGCAAGAAGGGTGATTATGATAAAAGAAGAAGAATAAGAAATAAAAAATCAGAAAGGGAAGGAAAGGGAGGAGGTAGTTAATTAAAAATAAAGATAAAATACTTTAATATTTAGCCAAGTAGTTAAGGTAGTGACTTAAAATTATGGGGGAAGATCTCTTCCTCTCTCATTTTTAATGAGAAATGCCATTCAGATAAACTTGCCCACAAATTCATCAGATTTCTCAGATTTCTCTGTTTCTGCTTAATGAAACAGCATTCTTCTATTTATTGAAATATAGCAACTATTTTTATTTGGGATGGTGAATTTCTCTTACAATCAATATCTAAACAGTTCCGAAATGTTGTGGATTCTCTCCATATAGAATCATTTAGGTTGGAAAAGGCCTTTAAGATAATCAAGTCCAACCATACCCCTACTCTACCAAGCCTGCTGCTAAACCATGTCACTGAGCACATCTACATGGCTTTTAAACACGTCCATGGATGCTGATTCAACCACTTCCCTGGGCAGCTTGTTCCAGTGTTTGACAACCCTTTCAGTGAATAAATTTTTACTACTGTCCAGCCTAAACATCCTCTGGTGCAACCTGAGACCATTTCCTCTCGTCCTATCACTTGTTACTTGGGAGAAGAAACCAGCACCCACCTCTTTATAACCTCCTCTACGGTAGTTGTAGAGAGCGATAACGTCTCCTCTTGGCTGCCCTTTTGTCAGACTAAAGAGACCCAGTTCTCTCAGCTGATAGTAGCAGAAACTAAACTCTTGCTCTTTTATATTGTTGAGCTAAGGCTTTTTTAAATGTTATTCAAGGAAAAGATTTGAAATTCACTCCTCAGGACCTTCCTTGCTGGAAATATAGTTTACTGTTGTGGATTAAATCTGATGCAGTGGTAATTTCCTCCTTTTTTGTAACTATTAGAAGTGTTTAATTTAAAAAATAACCCTAAGTCTCCCTGAAAAAATAGTTAAAGTTAAGCCACAATGAGTGCTATTATGCATCTGTATGATACTGCTAGAACTTCTGTAAATTATTTCCAGATTGTTTCTTATAAAATTCAATGTCAAATACTACAAACTGAATAATAAACACGTATGCAGATGTGTACACTTGTAACTATTTGTCAGATTTAACAGACACACAGCAAGACCAGAGTTTGTATAACTTTAAGCTTAAATTCACTGCTTCAATACTGAACCTTATCCAGTTTACCCTAATTTAAATACTTAAATCAAGTATTTAATTATTTTGATCAAGAGTACCAAAACAATATCAAGACTTCTGTCAGATAATATTTTTAAATACTTCCTTTAAGAACCTATTTTTTATATATAGTTGTAGCCTTTAACAGAAAGGAAGCAAAACAAAATTTGTCAGCTATTGATTAAAAGTTTAAATTACTTCATCCTGTCAGTTAAACTGTCACTTGGACAAAAAAATTACTAAAAAGTTCAGTAATACCATGTAGTTCTTATTCTTAAAGTCAAAACTCCTTTCAGTTTTTTTCCTATTAGAGTAGTACTAACACAGTGTCTTAGCAGAAGTGGATATGACCCAAATCTTAAGGTCCTGATACCTTTCACTTTGAAAAATGTTGTCATAAGTCATCATTAACTCTAAATTTTGCATCTGAATTATATCTTTCCTCTTTGTAAACTCAGAGGAGGACAAAAAGACCTAAACAAAACTATGAAAATATAGCAGTCTATGTAGCAACTCTATGATGGTGTGACTAGCTGGATAGACGAGGGGAGAGCAGCAGAGGTTGTCTGCCTTGACTTCAGCAAGGCTTTTGACACTGTCTCCCATAACTTCATCATAGGTAAGCTCAGGAAGTGTGAATTAGATGAGTGGACAGTGATGTGCATTGAGAACTGGGTCAACAACAGAGCTCAGAGGGTTATGATCAGCAGCTATGATCAGTCTAGTTTGAGGCCTGTAGTTAGTGGCATTCCCCTGGGGTCAGTCCTGGATCCAGTCTTGTTCAACATCTTCTTGTTGAGCTGGGAGGAGTGGCTGACACACCAGAAGGCTTTGCTGCCATTCAGTGAGACCTGGACGGGCTGGGGAGTTGGGCAGATGGGAACCTGATGAGGTTCAACAAGGCCAAGTGAGAGCCCCGCACCTGGGGAGGAATAACCTCATGAACCAGTACAGGTTGTGGATTGACCTGCTGGAAAGCAGCTCCACAGAAAAGGACCTTGGGGTCCAGGTGAACAGCAAGTTAGCTATGAGACAGCAATGTGTCCTTGTGGCGAAGAAGAACAATGGTGTGCATTGTGGTGCATTATGAACAGTGTAACCAGCAGGTCAAGGGAGTTTCTCCTTCCCCTCTACTCTACTCTGGTGAGGCCACATCTGGAGTAATGTGTCCAGTTCTGGGCTCCCCAGTTCAAGAGAGACAGTGAACTACTGGAGAGAGTCCAACAGAGGTCTACAAAGATGAGGGGACTGGAATGTCTCTCTTATGAGGAAAGGCTGAGNCTACAAAGATGAGGGGACTGGAATGTCTCTCTTATGAGGAAAGGCTGAGACACCTGGGTCTGTTTAGTCTGGAGAAGAGAAGACTGAGAGGGGAACTTAACAATGTTTATAAATATCTAAAGGGCAGGGGTCAAGAGAACGGGATCAATCTCTTTTCAGTGTTGCCTAGTGATAGGACAAGGGCAATGGACACAAACTGGAGCACAGGAAGTTCTACTTAAACATAAGTAGAAACTTTTTTCCTGTGAGGGTGATGGAGCCCTGGAACAGGCTGCCCAGGGAGGTTGTGGAGTCTCTTTCTCTGGAAACTTTCAAAACTCTTCTGGATGTTCCTGTGCAACCTGCCCTAGGTGAAGCTACTTTGTCAGGGGGATTGGACTACCTGGTCTCCAGAGGCCCTTTCCAACCCCTACCATTCTGAGATTCTGTGATAGCTGTCCCTTAGTGGGCACAGCTCAAAACTGTTAATTCCATGTTGAGTTTAACATGCACTTCATGTACTGTGACTGACACAGTAACTGCAAGGGCAGTAACTTCAGGCAAAATTTACTAAAACTCGTCATTCTGGACAATATTGTTCTATGCTCTTTGTTAATACAGAATTTGAGTAAATACAGTGGGATCACGTGTCTCCCAAGCCAAGGCAGTATTTGGCATTCTCTGCTATTTTACTACAGGTTAAAATGTCTAATTTAATAATAGCTTTCTTTTTTAGTTCAACTACAAATATCATTACATAGGGTAAATATATCCAAGGGTGTTTCTTATGAGTGTGGACGTCTGCTTTTTCTAAGGTATGTAAAGAAACTGAAGTTAATTCTTTCAATAGTGCAGGAAAAGCATTCTGTTTAGATAGTATTTCCAAACATTTGCTATGTCATGGAAGTCCCTTGCTTTTGGGCTAGATGATGTGACGGTAGTTATCTTGCTACTTACTGTCAAGCCCTTGAGGAATTTAGCATTGTATTTTGAGGCTTATAATATAACAAAAGAATATTAGATAAGAAACCAAGTCTATGCCATTTGCATATTAATAAGGAAGGTTTTTTCAAACATATGATAATAGAGATTCTGAAATTTGTCTGCCCTATCATATGCTTACTACTCTTTGTCTTTCAGTAAAATAGTTAGCTAAAATTTTAAAAAAAGATGACAAACATCATAAAAAATATTAATTTTATAAATAAAAATGTTTTAAATTGTTAAATATAAGCATACAGTGTGGTTAATCTGTACAACAAACCTGCATGTCTATTCATGAATGTAACATATTACAAAATGCTAGAGGGAGAGATAATTTAAAAGTTATTCTTCAGCTAGCCTGGGAGAGTCTATAATTAGACTTTTCTGTCAGGCAAAGTATTGAAGTACATACCCCAAGCACGTATAGAAGGAGAGTTATTTTGACTTTCAAGGGGCCAGATAATTGTTCCCCAAACTACCAAAAAGATCTAGAAGATACATCTTCTCACCTAAGAAGCAACCTATTGTGGGAGAAAGTTGCTGCTACTTATGGTAGTTATGTTGTAACTGTTTTATACATTTCTTTTAAATTTTGTCTGAGGAGAACTTAAAATTTGTTTCCTCATACAAGCAAGTAGAAAGATGCTAAATAATGTTCCATCTTGGTACAATGTGTTAGTAACACCCTTCTAATGAAAGTATGAGAAAATTGAGTTAATATATACTCATAGACATATATTTCTGCAGTGATCTGGTCCAATGGAAATAAAGATCTGAATGAGCTGCTTACAGTCTGTAGGCAAGATAACGATAATGGAAGTGTAGCAATAATCTACATATGATAATATGAAATATTGAGAACGTATCAGATATAATGTTCAAAATTTAATTCAGAATACTCCAATCAAGTTCCTTACTGTGATTGTAAGCATAATTCATCAACATCAAACAGTTGTTTGATAGCAACTTTACATTCCTAGTCTTGTAAAAATTCATCCAAAGTAGCAGTGAATATGTGTCATTTTTCAATTATAGGTAATACAACTGATAGAGTTTTACTGAATAACTCTTCCTGCTTTTGGCTAACAAGAAAAGCCTATTTGGGAGCTTTAGGTGTTACTCTAACTAATAATCCTTCTAAATTCCCAAGATCAAATTAAAAACCTGTATTCTTTCTTTGATGCAAAGCAGATTCATTCACCAGGCTGTGAGAATATACCATTCTTATCACTCAGGACATGTTAGCTACATAAACTTAGCCCTGAATATATGGAGTATTTGTCTTCCTGAAGTCTTTGAAAGTAGCTGAAAACTGAAGTTCAGTTTTATTTTGCTACAAGTCCTCTGCTATTTCATACACTGTGTGGTGGGTCTTATGGTCAGAGGAAGCTGTTATGATAATCTTGCACGACCTTCTGTGTAATCAGACCACCATGCAGTCATCTCAGTATCAAACTTTGTCAATATCAGTTTAGGTTTTGGTTGTAGCTTATCTTTTCCGACTTGTATGATTTTTCTCTAACAGCCTTTGAGTAATGCAAAGTCTTTTTCTATTCTTGTAAAGATATTTTAGGTACTGATTCCCCTAGCTGTTTAAAATTTGCTAATTTCTGGTCCAGGATTGCTTTTTTAAACTGGATCATACAGCTCTTTGGTTGTATTATGGACTTTTACGCTAAAACAAAAACTTGTCCAGCAGTTAAAAAGTGATGTTATGAGATTGCAATTGCCACTATCTCTTGGAAAAAAAAGAAAAGTAAAGATATCTAAATTTTAATTTTTCTTGTTCAAGACTCCTTTCCAATTTGTTAACCTCCATTACAAGATAAGTGCACGAGAACAAAGCAAAATACTCCAGCAGTAGACCGACTATGTCATATGGAGAGTTCATACTAATGTCTTTTTCTTATTTAATATATATCCAAGCACCCCAGTAAAACTGGAAATAAGTAGAATTACATGTTATACAATTCTATGCTGCCATGCAATAACATTGTCTAGTTCATTGACAAAGGAGCTGGTTTACATTGAACTGAAAGTTTTACAAGTTCTGTAACACATTGAGTTTATTCTTGTTGCTGATTTTTGTTATACATTATCTCTGGCACTCATTTACTTTGGGTGTGACTGGGTGGTTATTTTATACATCAGTTGTTATGTTACATACTTTAGTTCACTCAAAGGGCTTGAAGTGTATGACTAATGTGCAAATAAGGACTTTGGGCTAGAAAGTCTAAAGCTTCATCAAACTTTAGTCAACAGAATCTGAAGCTACAAATCTAAAAATAACTTTAATTTTACAGCCCCTCAGAAAGATAATATTTTTTTAAATTGCAGGAATTTGCATTTCACAGTAAATTCTGAAATTTTACTATCTATGAATCACAGATTTTATTCCTCATTAAAAGCTTTGTGTGGAACAGATGCAGTTAAAAAGCAAGTGAGTATATAAGAATTAATATTTTTGTACCTGACACCATGTTATTTTAATAAAGCAATTCTCAGTAATTAGCTGGGGATTTAATCTTGATGGTTTTTAACTTATGGGTAATTTGAGATCAACTATCATCACGAAAATCATTGTGACTAAAAAGCATATTTTGAAGTTGCTTTTTTTTACATTTCATTTGGGGACATGGACAGAACACTACCATATTTAATTTGGTTATAATGCACAGTAAACAATAACATTGTATCTCAGCAGAGGAGCTGAAAAATATTTTTCATAGATATATAAGTACTGATAAATTCGATTCCTAATTTTTGTGAAGATTTGTTTGCATAATTTAAAATTAATCTTACCACAGTTTACTAAGTTAGTTCAAATTTTGTGCTGGGATCATTTTCCCAGAGTTTTAATACCTAGGCACAAGTATCTAGTTTTTTCTTCAGGAAACTCTTCTTAGCCAATCTTTTTAGTGAACAAGTATCCGATACTGTCAAAATCAATTTGCGCCTTCATATTGTGTTTAGTGCAGGTGAGAGGAAGACTTTTGCATATTTTGGGTCATTAATTTAAACCAGCTAGTTTCTGATTACAGTTTACCAAGTCATATATCATGATATTCTTCCACAAGAGGAAAATGTTCTAGTCTATGCCTCTAAGGTACTGATGCACTTAGTTAAATCTGCAGTGTTGTGTTGCACTTAAGAAAAAAAATGGTTCTTTGTTTCAGTTTATTATGAGGAACAGTACCAAAACTCCAAACCTGTTTCTTAGGTCTATACACCTCAAGCTTATTCAGTGTCAAATCTGTGTTTGATTCTCACTACTATTTTTCTTCTTTTTTTTCTCATTTTTATTCCCAACACACAGCAAAAACAGAGTAAAAACTGTGAAATATTCCTGTCCCATTGTGCTTTACAAGTACTTTTCTTGGCAGTGATACATATTTATACCTCACACCCCTTTCTGGGGCTATTGCCAATGATGCACTATTTATGATGAAACTGGTCGGTACTCCCCTTCACTGGACTCTGAGCACTCATTTGGCTCTTTCAATTCTAAACGTCTATACTTAAAAAAACTTGCCCCAAGACATAACAGCAGCAAAACAGTGTGGTTTAGAGAAGGGTATGTTTGGCCGTCGGAAGACCACTTTTCAAATCCAATTTAAATGTGAACAGGCCAGAAACGTTTACATTTGCACAGACTTGAAAAAAAAAATCCCCTGAGGTTTTACCTAACTATAAGACTTTTCAACATCTTTTTCAAGTCACTGATGTACAGAGTATTACTTTTTTTTTATAAAGTGAAATGGTCAAGTCGTGCAAGCACTGAAAAAACACAGGGTATTGTATCCACTTAATTTGTGTGATGTCTTGAGCTGGATTCCCAAGTTTTCTGGTATAAATCTGACTGGAACCCACAAGTTCTCTCACTTTTACCTTTCTGAGTGTCTCCCCCATCCCACTGGGGAGAAATGAATGAGTGGCTGTATAGATTTCAGCTGCCTGCTGGGGTTTGTGCTCAGGATCACGTTCTAAATAAAACAGTCCACAGTACTGTGTGAAAAAGGCAACAACTACTGGTATTTCTCTGGACATTAATAGTGAAGCTTATATTCATATCATATCATATGTTCATGATTTGAAATAAACTTGCTATTTCTGGAAAGAAAGGAGGACATACCAGAATTAATGAACTGATCTGTTATTGAATTGGGCAAAATAGCCATGAGATTTATTGATTTTTCCACTCTTTGCTCTGCCAATTTTCATTCTTAAAAGTTTTTTGAAGGGGATGTACAGTATTTCTGTTTATTGTGATAATTTACATTGGAAATTCCAAGTCACTGCTAGGGCACTGTGCAGGCTGGTGACACCCTGGGGCTGGGGTCTCCTCAGGGGTTTATCAGGGGGGGACTTGGCAACCATGGCCTGTCCCACCACCCCAGACAGGAGCAGTGCAGCCATGGACCAATAGGGCAGCCCCACCCCAGGCATCAGGGACATCTCTGAGGTCAGGGCTGGGATGAGGCTGGGTCAGGACATAAGCCCATGTGTAGGCCTGGCTCAGTGGAGCCCATGAGTAGGCAGGGCAGGGCTGGGCTATTGGAAGCTAGAGCCCAGCCCTGCTTCAGTGTTGCTGGGATAGGGACTGACAGCCCTGGGGGACTGACATGGCTGTGGGCAGGTGGGCAGGTGGGAGGAGCAGGTGGGCAGGTGGGAGGAGCCCTGAGGCAGAAGCCAGGTGGGGATGTTGTGTCCTAGCAATGCCATGTGGGCCATGGCAGTCATCCTATATTTTAGACATGTAGCTTGTGAGTACTAAGTATCTTCATAAAGGTGATCTTTTCAATAGCTGCCAAAAAATAAGGCATTTAATCGTGATATTTTGCTTTACACCCTGTAAGTCTCCTGTACTTTCACTTAAAGTCATTAGTACCTTACATTTTGGACAGATACCAAAATGCAATTTTTAAGTGGGAAAATATCAATTAATGAAACAAAAAATCAATCAAACATCATTAGAAGCAGCAGTACTCTAGGATGAGTTCTTCCTTAGTGTCCTCGTTCGGCCAGGACAGGGTTAATTTGGTGGAGCTGGGGTGTTCCATACCATGCTGACATCATGCCCCAGGTCCAGTTCGAGTTGGCTTGGCTCCGCTCAGCTCCATCCGTTTATCCGCACGGTATCACTTGTTGCGTACACTGTTTTTTCTCACTGTTGTCATTGCTGTTATTACTGTGATTGTTTCTTGTGTGTTACTGTATCAAACTCTCCTTATCTCAACTCAAAAAGGCATTTTAAAACTTTTTGTCCGGGAGGTGGGGGTCAGCAGCAGTGGCCACATGGCTCGGCTCCTGGCAGGGACTGAATCCCCACAGCTTTCCTGAGCCACCACAACTTTCCTGAACTGCCACAGTTAGCACAGTTAAATGTAATTGTAATAAAAAATATAGGTGATTGTATAAAATATTTATTTTTAAAGCTAAACTAGTGGGATACTAAATATTGAGAAGAATATTATTAGTGTTATGGGTATGGTTTGAACAATCTGGTAATTTGGTCACAGTCTAACAGTTTTAATGCACTCACATGCAAAGATGTCTATATAAGAACTTTCATGGGAAGTCTGTCTTGAAAAGCAATGACTCAGAGGCTTAATATTCTTTGGAGATACCTTCCTCAGATTGAGTGAACTGCTGTGGCACCAAACACTAACGAAATCCTTAGAAAAACAAAAACAGGTAGTGGACTGAGAAAGCAATCTTGCTTTTCCTTCTGCAGCACTTGAATGGACAGCCTCTAGAATGCTGCCCCTGCTTTTGGTGCCAGCTCATTGAAATGAATAGGAAACTCCTGGAAAACATTTATACTGGAAAGACGGATACAGTCCAGTATGCACAGTGAGAAAAGCTGTACTGTGTTTCTCTGGGAGTGTTTGTCCTACTTTAGTACCTATTTTTTCTCCTAATTAGGCCTTAGAAAATTCCTCTGGTTACTCTGTTTATAGACCTCTGGAAAGAGGTGAAAGGCTTAGGTTTGAAGTAAAAGAAATTTTTTCTTGAAATAGATACAATTTCCTAACAAGAAGGATAATTCATCATTAGATTAGGTTAAATAGGAAGAGAATAAAACTCATATTGGCTGTGTTTGGAAGTTCATAGTCATCTGAGAGGTTTTGCATTAAGCAAAGTTAGCTTTGTCAGGACTGCCGTGAGAGTTACTAAACTAGGCTCAGCACCAGTGTGTTGAATCCCGCAGCATTACTTAAGTAATACAAAATAATTAATCTAGTAACTTTATAAGATCCATCACAGTAGACCCAGGCCCCTGCAGCCCATGGAGGTTGACACTGGAACAGATATTCATAATTCAGCCTGTAGAGGACTTCATACTGGAGCAGATGGGTTATGTCCTGAAGGAAGCAACAGCCTGTGGAGACCCCACAAAAGAAGAGGCTCCTGGCAGGAGCTGCGGTCTGTGGAGTACCCATGCTGTAGTAGTCTGCTCCTGATGGATGTCAGTCCAAGGAGAGGACCCATGCTGAAATAGTTATTGAAAGACTGTAGCCTGTGAGAAGGACCCACACAGGAACAGAGGAGAAGTGTGAAAAAGAAGCAGCAGCAGGAGTGGAGTGGAGGAGGTGCAGGAGTCAGGAGTGAAGGAGTGAAGCTGAGCCTGGGAAAAAGGGATGGAGGTGCAGGGAATGTGTTTTCAGCTTTTTCATTGTTTCTCACCATAGTACTCTATTTTTAATCAGCAATAAATGAAATGAATCTTCCCCAAGTCTGTTTTCCCAGTGACAATAATTTGTGAGAGATCTCCCTGTCTTTAGCTCAACTCAGAAACTCTTTCATTGTATTTTCTCCCTCTATGTTGCTGACAAGGGGCAGTGATAGGGCAGCTGGGTGGGTTTCTGGCAGTCTGTCAAGGTTAACTCATCACAAGTATCTACCCAAATGGTCTAGAAATGAAAAATTCTGAAGCATATTGATCTGTTAATAACATAACTGATTGTATTACCTTTCATATCCTGCCACTGCAATCAGAGAAGATATTAATGGTATCGCGACAATTTTTCCTGTGTGTTTTTGCTTTACCAAAACTTGACGAAGATGGGAATTCTGGCCTTACAGAATATGATAACTAAGATTAACTTCTTACTTTGGTTGGACTTTTGATAGCTGTGAAAACCAGAAGCATGTCATTGTCCATCATAAAATCATAGAAATTTTTAATTAGTACTTATATAGAAAGAAGTTAATTATAGCAAGTTCAGCAGGATGTCAAACTGAATTTAAGATGTTAATAACTCCCTCAAAAGAGTATTTTTGACTCTTTATATAAGGTTTGCACAAAGAATATGAACAAATAAATTTTATGAAAGGGGAACTTAATGAATTTAATTATGTTATGGCATATCAGGTTGCTATACAGGTTGTTAAAAACCTGAAACAAGATGAATCCAAACAAAATACTCCTCTCATTAAATACTCTGCAGTTTTCTGGAGAGAGTTCAAGAAAGGGCCACAAGGATGATTAAGGGACTGGAGTATGTTGGAGCAAGGGCAGAGGAGGGTCGTGAAAATGATCAGAGGAATGGAACAGCTCTCCTATGAAGGAAGGCTGAGAGTATAGGAATTGTTCAGCTTGGAGAAGAGAAGGCTTTGGGAAGACCTTCTTGCAACAGGGAAGTCAGACTACATGACTTTTAAACGCCCCTTCCAACCCAAAGCTTTCTATAATTCTGTGATTCTATGGTTCTGTGATCTCTTCTATGAGGAAAGGTTAAGAAAGCTGTGACTGTTCAGCCTAGAGAAGAGTCCGAGTGAACCTTGTCGATGGATTTAAGTATCCGAAGGGAGCCTGCAAAGAGAATGCAGGCAGGCTCTTTTCAGTGTTGCCCAGTCACAGGACCAGAAGCAATGGGCACAAACTGAAACACAGGAAATTCCCCTTGAACATCAGGAAAAACTTTTTTACTGTGAGGGTGACTGATCACATTTAAGAATTATCAATATGCAAACAGTTCAATAAATTCTTATGAAATTATTGAAGAAAACCCGTGATATTGGGTTAAGAAAACAAACCTGTCCTGTCATAAACAGCAGAAAAATTTGTATCAATCGTTTAAAGTCAGCCCCATACTTGAAATGAAATTCTCCCTATGATTCAGCTTACCTGCCTTTAGATACTTACTGTACAAATATTCTAGTCCGAGCTGTTAATTCTTGATAGCTGATAGAGTGAAACTTGCACTTTTAGACTGTGATGTATCTGACTGATTTTAGACACTACTATCAGTAGAAAATGCTTTCATTTTAGATGTCTGTTTTGAGGGTTGCCCCAAGCCAGGTACAGGACCCTGCACTTCACCTTGTTGAACCTCAGGAGGTTCACACAGGCCCACTTCTCAAGCTTTTCCAGGTCCCTCTGGATGGCATCCTGTACCTCAGGCATGTCAACTGCACCACGCAGCTTGGTGTCTGCAAACTTGCTGAGCGTGCGCTTGATCCTGCTATCTATGTCACTGATGAAGATATTAATATGATGCAGAACCTAAACGAAACCTTTCCTTTTCTGAACTAGGAGAAAATATACTCCAGTAACAATAACACATTCCTGAAAGATTATGAAGCTCCAACCACTGTGATTCTAGCTCAAGTTTGTGATGGAGGGGAGGAGCTGCACATTATTGGATTAGTTTGTACCAATTAGTACAAATTTAGATGATCCAGTGAGTACACAGGACGAAGTAAGAATATTATCAGTATGTGTATCCAGAATGTGTGTATACAGATGGTGTCCAGGCCTGAGGTGAGACTGATTTTCACACTAGTGTAGTCATCTCTGTACAAGTTTACATGTAATTGAATATTCTCAGCAAGAATTGTAGGGTAAGACTGCAGGACATAAGGAACCCTCCACATTAATGATAACAAAGTAGTTTAGTAGGAAACTTCCCACATTCATGGGAAGAACTGACTGATGTTTACTATTAAAATGTAGGTACTACTATTTCAAAGATCTTCTACCGTTAGCATTCTAATGTCTTCCATTCTTGGAACCCGTATCCACCCAGGAGAAATCAACATGAAAATATTATCATCTATATATGCCAAATGTTATTTTAAGTGTAACTGTAAATATTATGAGTCTGTTTGATGCCATAAATTTTTTTAATGTTTTCTTATTCACAGTAGGTAAAGAAAACTCATGACATATCTGACACACTGAAAACATACTTGAACAGCTCTTTTAAGTTGCAAGTTATTAAACCTGTGTCTGTGTGGCATGTGGATATAGTTCTAGTAGAACTTACATGAAGATAAAAAAGCAACTTCTTAGAAAAGGCATAAGTACATTTTAATTAGAATGAATTAAATAAGAGTAACAGATCAAATATATTGTGTCATATCTGTTATACAGAAACTACCAAGGCCGTAAGAAAGTTTCAGTTAATTAAGTTAATCAAGTCAGTGCTTGAACAGATCTAGAAGGTATTAGCATGGACAGAAAAGAAAAATGAGAGAATGACCTGCTATATCTTTCTGTACAAGGAGGTTTCAGATAAACGCATACAATTCACCAATGTCTTAATTGTTCTAATGGTACACCACTCAATTCTGTGGTTAAAAAAAAGGAAAGAAAAAAAGAAAAAAGTTTAATGAGCTGTTCCAGCAGTACAAGTAATTGCTTTCATTCTCATTAAAACCAATACATGTTAAGTTCTGCTGAACACCAAAGACTCAGAACCGTACTGTATCAGCTACAAATGCACAGTTAAAGAGGAACTGCAGCTGAAGCTTTTTGGATGTTATTGATAGTGTTTGGGCTTTTTTTTTATTTCTGGGAAAAAGGGAACATCATTATGTAAATTTTTTAAAAAGAAGACATCTCCATTAACCAACTTTGTCTGTAGTTGGCTGTATTCTTCTTTGGTTACTTTTTCTAAACAGAACTAGAATAATTGTATTTGTTAAAAGAAATGCATAGTCAATAGTTTTCACTTTAGTATTAGATTTATGTGTATTTCATAGACTGTCCCTGTTAAGTACTGTGACTCTTTTCTCAGCTCTTTGACTCGTGATCTGAAACGAATAGAGGAGTATTATTAAAAACTTCGATTTATGTGATAGTAAGTATATGATCGTGGTAAGCTAGCACTTTCTGACACAGTCTGAAATGGGATTTCAAAACAATTCATTTTCCTTCCTTGCTTGAAAGCTGAAAACAGCATACATGGGCAGTTGATCCTCACATAGAATCAGCCTCTGACCTGTCAGTACTGGAATAAGGTGATCCCATATGGGATTACACTGCTGGAATTCAACACAATTCTTAAAAATTGAAGAAATGTCTGTAAAGGTAGGTTGAAAGCAATTTTTAAAGTGCAGTGTAGTGTAGTACAGTTCAGAATAATTGCTTTCATAAAGACAGGGCTAGGGAAAACTGTCTTAGTAGCTTTCTGTAGAAAAGGATTGGGAGTTATCCTGAGTATCTGTGATCTTGCATCACAAAAGTGACCCTGTCATGAAGCAGTGAAATGGTTAACATATGATTAGTACATACTTGGTATATTTTTTTCTATTTTAGGTCTGGTATGATACCATCTATGCTACCAAGTCCAGTTTTCTGAATTTTATATGAGACCAAATTGAGTAATTGAAAAAAAAATGAATGTTTGAGAGCTAAATCTTATCACATACAGGTTCATAACTGAAACTATTGTAGGATTTTCATCTAAAGACCTGAGTGAGAGCAGATGGTAGTCCTCATGAAATAAATGACTGGTACAAAAAGGAGTGTAAACTGATGATCATGTATATGGTATAGATAAGAAGTGCTGAAAATGAATTTCAGCAAGAAAGTTTCCAGTTAGACACTGATAAAAAAATTACAACAGTAAAGGTAATGAAGCACTGACTACCTGGGGAAAGATTGTGGAATCCATCATTGGGATGAGGTCTTTAAAAGCATATTAAACAAATGTCAGTCAGGAATTGTTCCCCCTTGGTTAACGGGAATAAAATATAAGACTTCTCCAGATCAGTTTTTATAAAAGTCAGTGTGAATACTTGATTAAAATTACCTGACTGACCACTTGAAGGGAATTTATGAAATTAGGAAAATAAGTAAGAAATAGATAGGAAATACAATTCTGCTTAGAGATGGAAGTAGAATCTGTGGTTTTATAGGTTTAATTTGAGAGATACACTTTTGCTGTGATTCAATGAGTGTGAATTCCTGTACTTTTTATGTTTGTTGATCTAATTCTATATATTGGGATGATATATTTTTAAATGACAGTACACTAAGGCAGTTTAAAAAATCCTGTACCTCCTATGTGTTCATTGCCATTTCTAACTGAAAAGACCCAAGTTTGAGTTTCCATTGTATTACCTCACTGATATGTGAAAATATTAAAACATACTTTTAAATTGCCAGCTGTCCATGTAATGAATCAGCTAGATATAGCTGATTAATCTCACCAATACCATAGAGTGTTGCTCACCATGTCACCAACACAATAGAATGAAATGATACAGGTTTAGTGGTACAAAGTGACTGAACGTTCAGGAGTTATGTCATCATTTTTGTCACTGACTTACTTAATGTGGGAGTGACTGCATGCTTAACCCTTGAAAAATATCATGGATGACAGCACCTGTTACCTTGTGGGTGTAAATAGTGTGTGCAGGTCCGATATACAAAACTGTCTGAGGGTGTTTGCCCAAAACTGGTTCTCTTAGAGTAAAAAAGCACCCTGATCACCTCAAGGTGACGATGTTAAAAATGGAATTGGCTATCAGTTGTTTGTTTGTGTCCAAATGCTGGCAGCAGGGACTTTACGGGGGCCTCTGTGAGGAGAGGCTAGGACTGCTGCATGCCAGGCACAGCTGGTTCCAGACCACTCCAGCTGACCTACCACAGGGTACAGCTAAGCCCAGCAGGCAAGGTGTTGGCACCTTGGGGAAAATCTATTTAAGAAAGTGCAGAAAATATCAGAAAGCAGAGAAGAGTGAGGGGAAAGAGAAAAAAACAACAAACAAAACCAAACAAAACCAACAAAAACAAAACACCATTGTGAGAAACGCCAAGAGAAGGAGAAGAAGATGCTGCAGGTACCTGAGTAGATATCTACACTGCAGCCCATTTTGGACCATTTGAGGAGGTGAATATTCCTAAAAGGAAACTGCAGAAAACTGTGGAAAAGCAGGAAAAAACATGAGGAGGAAGATACAAACTTACAGACTTAGTGTAACTCCCATTCCCCATCCCCCTACACTTCTTGGGGAGTGGGGAGGATGTAAAGGAGTTAGGAATGAAGGAGTAAATTTGAGCATGGGAAAGCGGTGTAAGGAGGAAGGTGTTGTTTTAATTTTATCTTTGTTCCTCAACATCAAAGTCTATTTTACTTTTCATAAATTTAATTTGTTTTCCCAAGCCTGGAAATTTGTAAAAGTTGGGATGAGAGGTCTTGGAGTGGGATGAGGAGCAGTGACCCTGACTGGACACTGTCAGGTGTCACCCTGTTGCATCTGTACCTGTGTATCTGTATTCCTGCTTGGGCCAGGCCCAGCACCTCCCTGTGGGGCGCAGGAGCAGCCCTCACCCAGCCAGTGACCCACAACGCAGGAGCGGCATGGGCCCACAACTTCCCAACATGCATGCAGGGTCATGTGGAGGCTATACCCACGGCTGGTCCTTTACCTGGACACAGGCAGTGGCAAGGATGAAGGCTCAACTGGAGCACCCACAGCTCCACAGGAGGGTCTTCATGTGGGGAACCTGCACCCACATGCTGGTGGTGGAAGGTGTAACTCACATTGGTAAGGTTTGCATATAAATGTGCGTGTGTCTGTATGTAACTGCCATCTTCTGGGATTAGTTATTTAAGGATGTTTAGCAAACAATAGGTATTTATTAGCATTTTATAAATGAAAGTGCTGATTAGCTGCTGCATTATTGGCAATGATTCTGAATATATAGTTCATTGATTGCCAGTTAATTACATGTCATTAATAAATAGATCCTGATTAGATTTAAACTCCATGAAGTGAGTTTAACTGGGACTGAATGGTTTTTCCCACTAACAACTTATTCAGTAAAGCTAATGTTGAGATCCATAAAGTATTTTAGATGCCAAACTGTTCACAGAAACTACACTGAACTGTAAAGTGTTTTCCCCAAAATTTCCATACATACCTTTTTTTTTCGTTTTGTTTGTTTGTTTGTTTTAGTGAATATGTCTATTAGGGTGGAATTTCATTACGTAAAAATAAGTATTTACCAACAGGCTTTGAGGTCATCCTAGGTGACTAAGCTTCTTTTATAGTAAGTAGAATTTATCATCTAATCAATATAATCAATAATAACTAAATTTCTAGGAAGAAATTAATCTTACCACCAGGGACTTGATTATATGGACATACTAACAGTATTTGAAGTGACCTATGGTCCCCCATCTGTCTTTCAGCTGTCATTCCACAAAGACCTGTTCTCAAATGGATTCTGTGTTTTTCCTACTAGACCTTTATTAAAGCCTCAACTGTCTTACTGAGTTCTCTTTCAGAATAGATGTCTGTCTTTCAGGAACTAAGTGAAGGTATGGGTGTTTTAGAGGGAGCAAATTTTTTGCATCTACTAAGCATCTACTGATTCCGTTAGAAGCCTGGATATTTAGAATGTGTGTAGGCACTCATATGTAGACTCTGAAAATTAGGTATTTTAATTTGTAACTAAATCCCATCCTATGTGTCAGGTACTCAACAGCTACGTCAGCCAAAGGCAATTGTGTATGTAGTCTGTAAATTAGACGCATACAAGTTAGGGTCTTGTCTTTAATCTTCTTGTAAACATGAGCTTTGTAATCAGAGCTCTTCAGGTAGGACCATTTCAAATTCCAGAAATTCAGCTTCACACGAGCTAGATAAACTAACCTGACTTCCAGACAAAAAGTAATCCTTGTTGTTGGACTGTAGTATCAGAATGTTTATTATCACTCACTTTCGAGTCCTATGAATTTTGCACGTCTAATTGCAGAGTGCTGTATATCAACTAAGAGGAAAGAGTTTAATTTTATTCTAGTTTTGGCTTGCATTAGAGTGCACTGCCGCCCATCAGTCCAAATCTTTTCAGACTTACTGAGTTTACTCAGTAGTTTACTGACTAATTTACTCAAAAGATTTACTCGGGTTTCCACTTCCCAGCCAAATATAGTAATCAAGAGGCTGTTTTGCAAAGTAAGGCAGCTGCTCCCTGCAGGATTAGGGTTCAGGCAGTCAATGTCAGACAGTGCCTTTTTCTTGTATGTTCAGCTCCTTATTTGCTTATTCTCACTTCTCACTTTTGGTTCTGTGAATCTCACTCCAATTTTTCCCTTCAGGTTTCTTCTTACATACTGTAGTATTGCATGTCATAGTTCCTACAATCCTTTGACAATTTGGCTCTTCATCTTTTCTGATCAAATTCAGCTTTGTGTAGATTGCTGCAGTGTCAGGAAATTAAGCTACTTGACTCTAAGTTTTCTTTCTGTACATCTGGAATGGAGAAATCAGTTTCTACTTCCCAAGATTACTTAGAAGATTAATTAGTTATTGTTGTTGCAGTCCTCTGAAGATTAAAATACTACATGAAAAAAAATATTATCTTATAAATGTTCTTCCTGAAAACATAAGATACTTTTTGTTGAATGAAAGTAGATGCTTTCTTTTTTTGAGCAGGTTTCAGTTTGTTGCTTCTGGGTTTTTGCTGCTTCTGTTTTTGTTTTTTTTTTTTTTTTTCCTGAGAGTAGAAAGTGTTTCACAATATAATTGCATTTCCCATCATCTGAAACATAAAGACTTCTAGGTAAATATAAACAAACATTCTTTTATTTTTTTCTTAAGCCATATTGAATACATAATTGGCATTTGTTTTGTTGTTTGTTTGGTTTATTGTAGGTAGAAGTGAATCACTGTCTCTTGTCCACTATAGGTCAAACTACTTCGAGGCACCTTTCCTGAGAGATTCATCTGCATGCGGAAACTATGCCCTTATCGCTTTGTGAAATGCATTTTCAAACAAGCATGGTTCTTACCAGATAAATGTCACTTTATGAAATCACAAATGTGCCTTAAACAGCATAATGGTTTTAAAGCATTTTAATTAGCTATTTGGCAAATCACCAAATGTAGAATATCATCTAACATGCATAATTTATCTACTAACAATAGTGTTTTCACTTTTTAAGAGCTCATAACACTGCCTTGTGGTTCTGCTTTAATCCACCATTGATTGTAATCCCAACAGTTTGTAAGAGCTTTAAACACAAAATTCTCAAAACAATGAAATTCTAAATAATGTATCCAGTCTTATAGCAACCATATAATGTCATTCATTATTACTAGCTACACTTAAGAAGCTTCAAGAGAACTACACAATTAATTCATATATACATATGTCTATGTTAATATATAATTAATATCAGATTTGTTTATTCTGAAAGGAATTTTGCCTGTGGAACACAGAGAGACCTAAAATAAATGGAAATCTAGAATCTAGAGTATGGAGAATGTGGATGTCCTTTTTCTTGCTGTTTGAGAGCAGCAGAATTGTAGGCAATTCCGGAACTTCAGAGTTTTAAAATTACTATATCTCAAGCAGAGATGTCAATTTAGGTCTATCTTAGGTTTAATATTAAAAAAATACATAAAGTAACATCTCCTTTTATCTGAGAGCAAGAAACACAGCAGGAAGTTCACAAATCCTTCTAGAGCACTTTCCAGAACTACTAGGATATATAACATACAAAACATTATCATTTTACACCATTTTACTTTTCTTATTTATTTATTAGTTACCAGAGTTTGCTCTACAGCAATCTATAACTGCTTTCCTTGAATGTACTTTTTCTTTTTTCTTCACATAAGAGGTTAAAGACACAAGAGTGCGCTGGCATCTGTTTCATAAATATCTAGTAGCCTTTGATGTACTTAAAGGTCTCTGAGAGCCATGAGATAATGACAGATAGGCATACCCAGTTTGGATTCAGCTCAAGATTAAAGCATCCACATTTATACTTCCAACCGAAACTTCTACATGCACTAGATATCCAAACCCCATTGCAGTCATGGCACATCTCCTCAATATAGTCCATAGAACCTGAGAAGCAATTTAGTTCATCCAAAAATAGTCTTTTAATGCCTGAATCAGTTGTTGAGACTCTAGCATTTGATGTCACTTAAATGTGCTATGGTGTCCCACCTGACTGTCAGCTGCCATCCCAGAAGACCTATGCTTCATGTATGTCTTGCATACTCTAGACTGTCTTAGTTGGCTCTAGGTGTCTGTGTTTGGGCAACCAAATTCTGATCTGATCCCAAGGGTCTTTTCCAACCTGAATGATTCTGTGATTCTATGATTAGTGAAATAGTTATGGCTGATTAGTGGAATACACTAACAGTATTGACTGGATTTACATTGACTTATTCATTCACATGTAGACACACATTTTGAGAGACATCATAATACAGGTCCTATTCTAGAGTTGTAGACATCCTGTAGATGCTTTGATTGTGCTAACAGAGACTTCTAGTCTGTGGCCTGTAATTCAAAATGGGTATTATATCTACAGAGAAACGGTCATATAAGAAAAAACAATCTGCTTCCCATTTGGAGAGATTTATTTGTATCACCATTAGATGGTCAGCACTGACTGACATGAACCCCTGCTACTGTTTCAAGTTAAGCTATTTCTGTCTGTTTAGGAGTTAGTTATCCCTTAAGATATGGATACAGGAAATCACTGAGATGCTTCTGTAACTTGTTAATTCTCTCACATAGCTTCTGCCCTTTGAAACAATTTTGCGATTTAAATTGCTGCCATGACTGCTTACTTCCTTCCCCACTGTGATCCTGAAGCTAAATCCTAGATATTTCTATCCTCCAGTTCACGCCATCTGGGTACAAGGTAGAGTTCAAATAAATAGCAAGGAATGATTGATATTCTGTTAGTGAGCAATGAGTATTACCTGCTGATAGAGGTCTAAAGAACCAGTTTTTAAAGCCTCCTTAACATATAAACCTAAATCAACTTCTCTTCTTGAGATAGTAATCTTAAAACTCTGAAGTTCTGGAATCACCTACAATTCTGCTGCTCTCTCAAACAGCAAGAAAAAGAACATCCATATTCTCTATGCTCTAGATTCTAGATTTCCATTTATTTTAGGTCTCTCTGTGTTCCACAGGCAAAATTCCTTTCAGAACGAAAGCTGCAAGAATTTGTACACTGGCTTCATATGCAAATTATGTAGAGCACACATACAAACCAGGAGCTTGAATGGGATCTTTTACTTGGTGCTTCAGCACGGTTGCCGTCAAGAGAGACATTTTGGCTTTCAGGCCATTCTTTCAACCACAGACATTAGTACTTCTCTCCTATCTGCTCTACTGAGGTCCTTTTTCAGGGAGAAGGCAGCAACTTGGAACTTGGACATATTTCCCCCAACTTGGCGTCACCTTTAAATGGGTAGCTGACTTTTTAATTTTTTTTTTTTTTTTGGCCATGGTTCTGCTATTCAATAGTGAATATGAGACACTTGTCTGTAGGACTCTTTAGAAATTTGCAGCTGACTGTTGAACAATAGCATATAATTTTATGCAAAGTGTGTTGCAAACCGATTATATGACAGAAAATGTTGGAATGAAAAATCATTTGTATAACACTGTATTTGTGGGAGTTTAGTAAAGCCACGATGGGTCTCTGCAGTAGCCGCCCGCGTGGCCGCGCCACTACTTCCTGCCCCCTCCCCTCTGCTGTGGGCCGCGGATGTAAAAAGGAAAAAAACCAGTTTTAAAATGCCTTTTTGAGTTGACATAAGGAAGGTTTAATACAGAAATACATAAGAAACAATTGCAGTAACAAAGGCAATAACAACAGCAAGAAAGCAGCAATACACAGAAAAAAGGCAATATCCAGGACAAAGGGACGAACGAACACACGCG
>VZZY01019153.1:0-13807 GCA_013400335.1 Eurystomus gularis
GCTCATCTCCAGCCAGCTGTCGAGCAGTATGAGCCCAGCTGTTGCTGGGGCTCATTGTCACCATCAGTTTCCTTGACTTTGACTCATGATCTCAAGCCACCTCCACTGGGTAAACCTCTGCGTTCCTCATGGCTGTAGATGCCATGATGGTTCCACAGGCTGCCTGGCAGCCGTGGGCTGAGAGGTTAATGTCATCAGTTAGGAAAGACCAGCTCATAATCTCTGATTTCTGCTTTCTGTACGTGTGTGCGTCACGTGTGGAGGTCAGAAACCATTTTTCCACATGCATCATCTTTCCACAGGACTCATTCGGTGACGAGGGAAAACACACAAGTGTGTTAAGACATTGGAGAAAGTCCGACAGAGGGTTACATAGTCCATCCCCAGGGCAGCTTCTGGAGCCACTGGAGGTCCCAGGGCAGCTTCTGGAGCCCACAGAGGTCCCAGTGCATCTCTGGAAGCCCCAGCACCCTGGCAACTGGAGCCCTGCGGCCCCGAGCAGCAGCCGTGTCTCCAGCAGGCAGCGTTTCTTGTGAAGGTGATTTTCAAGTCTTCACTGAACCGAGAACTTTCAGATCCTCCTTCTGCTGCCGAGTGCCGCAGGGTGGCTGAGCAGGGTGCCATGAGCATGCCTGGGGACAGGGACAGCAGGGGACTGCAGCTCTGCCCCCCGTCGAGGTACGTCCTCTGCGTGCGACCTCAAGAGCCCTTCTCAAAAGCACCACGGTTTCCAGGAACCGCGTCATGGCGCGGACCAGGGACGTCCCCAGCCCCTCTGCTCCGGTGGCTGCAGTATGCAAATCACCCGGCCCATCTGCGAGACCAGCGGCTAAAAACAAGTCGTTCGAGTGCTTGGGCACTTACTCTAAGAATATCGATGGAGACAAGCGTGCTGCAGAGATGAGTGACGGTGAAAAGAAGATTTCCCACCCCAGGGCTGGAGCCTCTGTGTGCATGGAAGCCTATGGAGATGCTGAGGGGCCTGGAGCATCTCTGCGCCCAGGAAAGGCTGAGAGCCCTGGGGCTGCTGAGCTGCACAAGAGAAGCCTCAGAGGGGATCTGATCAATGCTGAGCAAGAGCTCAAGGGCCCATGGGGGGCAAGAGGATGGGGCCAGACTCTTGTCAGTGGTGCCAGCGCCAGGACAAGGGGCAACGGGCACCAAGTGGAAGCCAGGAGGTTCCATGGGAGCAGGAGGAGAAACTTGTTTGGTGTGAGGGTGTGGGAGCCTGTGCCAGGCTGCCCAGAGAGGTTGTGGAGTCTCCTTCTCTGGAGAGATTCCAAAGGTCCCTGGATGTGATCCTGGGCACCCTGCTATGGGTGAGCTGCTGGAGCAGGGGGGTTGGACAAGGTGATCTCCAGAGGTCTCTTCCAGCCCCCACCATGCTGGGATGCTGGGATTCTCTGGAGGGTGTCCAGGTGCTGCTCTCCTGGCTATTGCTGCCAGCACCATCAGCGTGGGTTGTTCTGGAGCTGAAGGTCTCCCCGTGGTCCAAGGAGCAAGCACGCCTGCACAAACCACCATGGGCCAGATGTGGAGATGGGTGGGATGGGTCAAGCTTGCTGCACAGTATAATATCTGTCCCTTCACAGCTTAAGCAAATGTGTTTTGGACGAGAGGAGCTCCACGGGGAGGTCCTACTCCATTAACTGAGCTCTTGCTTTTCTACATAACAAAATCTCTCGGTGACTTTTCATTCGTAATCCCTCTCACAGCTGCCACCATCAGAAAGTCCCGTGTGGTTACTGGGACCATGTGCCGAGATCCCACAGCATGATGTGCAACCTGGGGAACAAGCTTCACAACGTACAATATTCGCACCGCCTCCGCTGGCTCCCTCCTGGGGAAAGGGGAGCTCCAGCCTCTTGGCTTCTGCCTCCGAGGTGGTGTTAGCCCTGGGCTTCCTCCTGGTTTCCAGGCGTAGGGCTGGTTTTGCTCCTCTAAGCAGCTGCCAAGGCTGATGCTTGATCTGGGAAGAGGAAATTATCCCTGGAGGGGATGAGCAACCTGGCCTAGTGGGAGGTGTCTCTGCCATGGCAGGGGGTTGGAACTAGATGATCTTGAAGGTCCCTTCCAACCCAAACCATTCTGTGATTCTATGATTGGGAATGAATCCCAAAATCCCAGCATGGTGGGGGTTGGAGGGACCTCTGGAGGTCATCTCATCCAACCCCCTGCCAAAGCAGGTTCACCCAGGCCAGCAGTGAATGAGCCGGTTCCTCTGAACCAAAGCCGTGGGCTGGCGAACGCTGCCGCTTTCCCCGTGCCACGTCTCACGCGCTGGGCAGGCATCTGTTGCCAGAAATTTATGCAAATTCAGACACCCCTGTGCGTTTTCAGATCGTTTTCTCAGGTTTTATCGAGGTTTCATTGCAGGGAAGTGACGTTGCTGCTGCGGCACGTGCGTTTTCTCATGGTTGTACCTTCAGGACATGTCACCTCCCTCCCGCGGGCGCCCATCTCCCAGGAAGAGGTTGCTCACTTCTCTCAATCCCCTTATTATTATCAGAGTTTCAAAATGATGATGTTACACATGGCCGGGTGTCCGTGTTAACGAGAACATCAGCTCGGGGCTGGTGGGGATCAGCCGAAGCTGCAGCTGTCCCCGCGTGGTCTCCAGCAGCGTCCCATCCCGTGGGAGCCCGGACCTCGCGGCAGGGCAGCGCTTGGTGGGAGCACGATGTGCCGGGTGCTGCGGCGGGGCAAGGACCGGCCGAGCAGGGAGCTGGTGGTGTCACCGCTGTGCTGGTGGTGGTGATGGTGCTGGTGGTGTCACCATTGCACAAGGTGCTGGTGGTGGTTGGTGCTGGTGGTGTCACCATTGCACAAGGTGCTGGTGGTGGTTGGTGGTGTCACCATTGCACAAGGTGCTGGTGGTGGTGTCACCATTGCACAAGGTGCTGGCGGTGGTGATGGTGCTGGTGGTGTCACCATTGCATGGGGTGCTGGTGGTGTCACCATTGCACAAGGTGCTGGTGGTGTCACCGCTGTGCGGGCTGCTGGAGGTGTCAGGACTGTGTGAGGTGCTGGTGGTGTCACCATTGCATGAAGTGCTGGCGGTGTCACTGCTGTGTGGGATGCTGGTGGTGGTGCTGATGCTGGTGATATCACCATTGCAGAGGGTGCTGGAGGTGTGCGTGGTGCTGGGAGTGGTGATGGTGCTGGTGGCGTCACCACTGAACGAGACGCTGACAGTGTCACCACTGTGCAGGGTGTTGGCAGTGTCACCACTGTGTGAGGTGATGGTGGTGGTGCAGCGTGCTGGAGGTGTCACCACTGTGCAGGGTGCTGGTGGTGTCATCACTGTGCATAGTGCTGGTGGTGGTGATGGTGCTGGTGGCATCACCATTGCATGGGGTGCTGACACTGTCACCACTGTGGAGGGTGCTGGAGGTGTCACCACTGTGGAGGGTGCTGGAGGTGTCACCACTGTGGAGGGTGCTGGTGGTGTCACTGCTATGCAGGGTGGTGGTGGTGTCATCGTTGCATGGGGTGCTGAAAGTGTCACCACTGTGTGGGGTGATGGTGGTATCACCGCTCTGTGAGATGCTGGAGGTGTCACCGCTGTGCAGGGTGCTGGTGGTGTCACCATTGCACAGGGTGCTGGAGGTGTCACCGCTGTGCAGGGTTCTGGTGGTGTCACCACGCAACATCCCCGCTGCACCGGCCGGGTTGCCCCGGTAACTGCTGCACGTCAAAGGGAGCAAACCATGAACAGGCTTAAACAAAACCAGAGGCGACCAAGCAAAGGGCACGAGGCCAGCGGGACCTGCTGGGGGTGGTGCGGCTGCAACGCCCGAAGCGGACAATTATTTCTGAGGGGCTTTCCTTTCATCAGCGCCGGCGTAGGGACCGCGCTCCGCTGTAAAGGCAGTCACAGCTCGTAAACCCTCGCCAGCAAAGGCAGAAAAGCCACCGCTCACAGCTCTGCAGGTGAGCGGGAGGTCCAGAGGTTGCTGACGGGTATGAGTGGTTGCAGAGAACAACCAGATTGTCACCAGGAACGTTCAAAGCGCTGGTGAATGGCGGCCGATGCTGCGGCCACAGGGACGCCTTGGGTGAGTGCTGGGGAGTGAGCAGCTTCCCAGGGACGGGGGTTCTGGCCAGGCTGCACAGACCTTCTGCCATGGAGTGAGGGCCCCTCACTCCAAGAAGGACCTTGAGGGGCTGGAGCATGTCCAAGAAGGGCAACAAAGCTGGGGAAGGGTCTAGAGCACAAGTGTGGTGAGGAGCAGCTGAGGGACCTGGGGGTGTTGAGCCTGGAGCAAAGGAAGCTCAGGGGAGACCTTCTGGCTCTTGACATCTCCCTGCAAGAAGGTTGGAGCCAGGTGGAGGTCAGATTCTTCTCCCGAGAAACAAGCTGTAGGACGAGAGGCAACAGTTGCACCAGGGGAGGTTGAGGTTGGACACGAGGAAGAATTTCTTGGTGGGAAGGGCTGTGCCAGGCTGGGCAGGGCAGTGGTGGAGTCCCCATCCCTGGAGGGGTTTCCAAGCCGTGGAGATGTGGTGCTGAGGGCCAGGGGTTAGTGGTGCCCTGGCAGTGCTGGGGGAACGGTTGGACTCCATGACCTTAAAGGTCTCTTCCAACCAAGACCATTCTATGAACAGCTGGTGGAGGGAGATGTGGAAACAAGCTCTGCAAATCCCTTTCAATACCCATTGAGGTGCATCACTTGGTCGATGTCTCCTTGCTCTCACTCCTGCTGGCACCACTTGCCGAGTACTTAAGTGACACTATTTTTTTTGAAAACATAGACCCAGGAGGTGCATCTCAGTATTCTCCTGGATTTCTTTCCTCCTCATGGATTCATCAGTCCCTCTCCTTTCCCTGCTCATCACTCCAGTGCTCTGGAGGCTTTGCTGGGGCAGCATCTTCCTTGAAGCCAGTGGGAGTTTTTGCTCAAGCAAATATCACAAGAGTTTCCTCTGAGCCTTCAAAGCGCGGGGAAAAAATTATTCCTGATTTGTTTGTGATTCACTGTGGAATTCAGCAGAGTTTGAGTACCTGAAAGACCCTTGGAAGCATCACTCACCATCCCTGGAGAGCTGCAGGGGAGCACCAGAAGCCTTCTGGAAGAAGGCACCGGCAGAGGTGCCCATGAGGCTCTTGGAGCAGCTCAACAGAGACAGGGCGGGTTTGACTGGGAGAAAATGTAAAATAAAAAATCTTTAAAATCACTATTTTAGTAATAAATAAAAATACATAGTATACACAAAAATATATTTTTAAAAAAAACAGATTTCAATGGGGAATGGACCTTCTGCAGGGCCTCGGTGGCTCCATGGCGCTCAGGTTTCCTTGCTGCTGCCTATGGGAAGGATGAGCAGATGCCAGGGGGTTGATGGGTCCTCTGGAGCACACAGCTGAGACGGTCCTTCCAATACCTCGTGGGGGTTTCTCCACCTCACCATTTGAGCCGGGTCACGGTGAGCGTGTGGTGTGGAGGCCGTGGGTGAGGTCCTGCACCGGAGGCAGCACGCCCGGCGTGCCACCACCGCGGGGTCCTCCCACAGCACCTACCGATCACGCATCGCTTCATTACTCAAATGGAGATGTTTTGGTGAAGCGTCTTTCCTTACGCATTTCTTGCCAAATTTTTTTTTGACCTCCCCCCCCCCCCCCCCCCCCCCCCCGAAAAAAAATAAGTTAACAATTTTGGAAACTGTGTCTTGTGTCTCCTGTGCAGGCACAAGCAGCAGGCTCGGCACAGTCCTCGCCCACCCACGGAGCTGGTCGCCCCATGCCCATGCCTGTCAGATCCACCTCCGCTGGCTCTACCCCAACTCACGGCCCGCAGGACTCGCTTGCAGGTGTCGGGGGAGATGTGCAGGAAGCTTTCACGCAAGGTGAGCAGCACACAGAGCAGAACCACATCTGGGGCTAATCCTGCCATGGTCACGTGAAAGAGGGGAGGTTCAGACTAGGTACGAGAAGAAATTGTTGCTGCTGAGGGCGGTGAGAGCCTGGCGCAGGTTGCCCAGAGAGGTGGTGGCTGCCCCATCCCTGGAAGGATTCCAGGTGAGGTTGGCCGGGGCTCTGAGCAACCTGCTCTAGTTGCAGATGTCCCTGCTCCCTGCAGGGGGGTTGGACGAGATGGCCTTGAAAGGTGCTTTCCCACCCAAACCGTTCAGTGATTTGACGATTCATAACTCACCAATATTGAGATGATAATTATGGACCCCTTTCCTGTGCTCCAGACCAAAGAGATTTGGGGCACATTTTAAATTTGTAGAACTGAAGGAAATTATTTCTGGGAAGGGAAGGGAAGGGAAGGCAAGGCAAGGCAAGGCAAGGCAAGGCAAGGCAAGGCAGGGCAAGGCAAGGCAAGGCAGGGCAAGGCAAGGCAAGGCAAGGCAAGGCAAGACCATAATGAAGAAGCAGGACACCAGGACAATGAGCTTTTTCTTGCTCCAACAGTCATAGAATCATAGAATGGTTTGGGTTGGAAGGCACCTCCAAAGGCCATCTAGTCCAACCCCCCCAATAAGCAGGGACATCTCTAACTAGGTCAGGTTGCTCAGAGCCCCATCAAGCCTGACCTTGAATGTCTCCAGGGACGGGGCCTCCACCATGTCCCCTGGACAACCTGTTCCAGTGATCCACCACCCTCATATTAAAGATCTTTTTCCTCATGACCAACCTAAGTGGTGGGATCGGTGTGGTTGGATCAATTGAGCAAGCCATCCATTGGTGAATAATACAGCTTATCGCGCCTTGCAGAAAATCAGGGCAGCAGTTGACACACATATTTTTACTCCCCAACTTCTGTAGGTAGTGTGAGTTTATACATAGCTGCGGTTGCTTTCTAAAAAAAAAAAAAAAGTTTTCCAGTCACGCGTTTCAAAAAGAGTCAAACTTTTCCATGTCAAAGCCATTGTCAGCTCAAGGAGGGCTCCAAAATTTGAAGGCAACCAGATGAAACGGGGACGTGTTCAGCTCAGCGCGGACCACTGCTTCTTTGTCAGATACCAAAGAGGTTTGACTGCCTGGAGATGTTGAATGGTGGCAAGCAAAGACGTGGCTGTCGCTCTGATGCCAAGAAACTTGGCAAATACTTCTTTAACCTTCATGGACCATCTCGCTGCAAAGGAGGGAGAAATTAGTTATTCTTCAGGGCTACCTCCTACAACTCTGCTCATGGGGAAGGAAGCCATTCCCCGTAGGAACGGGCGCCCATACTCTGTACTTCTCAGGAGTGATGTCACTTGGGTTCTATGTGCTCTTTTTCTTCTCTTTTGCCCATATTGGTCCAGAACTCTTCATCTTCAGTACTCCAGAAGCGGAGTACTCTAGAGTGGTGAGACAAACAGCAGCAGGACCTGGTGTCCCCAGGTTCCTCTGACAGACACGGAGGTTGTTTCTGAACATGATCCATGTTTCTGGAGATGGACATCCACCCCTGCTTTATAGTCTTCTTACTGATGCTAAAAGAAAGGGCAGAAAAATCCCCCAAACGTGCTGCCAAGGACGTCACCTGCTTGTGGGCAGAGATGACCCACGGGCAGCAGCTCTTCATATGGACGTCTGGGTTCTCCATGGGAAATCCCACCGGGTATTGGACATCTTAGAGCCTGCGGTGCCGCAGCCTCTGCAGTAAACAAGAGCCCTCGCCTTGTTGCAGAGGGTTGTTTATTTCTGCAAACGATGACAAGTTGTATCATGTGGAGTCACAAACCTGGAGGTGGTGTTTTCTCATGCTGGGTAGGGAAGATCATGAATATTAGTGTTGGATACCTTTGTCAGAGGGACAGTCTCCTTTGCGGAACAGAGAAGATGTGAAAATAAACTTCCCAGAACTAAATCGCAAAACTGAATGGATTCTGAGTAGCAATTTGCATTTATCAGCTGCTCATCGGGTGTATCCTTCTAGAACAAGTGTCGGGGTTGTTCAGCCTGGAGAAGAGAAGGCTCTGGGGAGACCTTCTGGTGGCCTTGCAGGACGTCAAGGGGCCTGTCAGAAAGATGGGGACAGAGTTTTGAGCAGGGCCTGTTGGGACAGGACAAGGGGGGATGGTTTGAAACTACAAGAGGGAGATTGAGACTAGAGAGGAGGAAATTGTTGATGCTGAGGGTGGTGAGAGCCTAGCGCAGGTTGCCCAGAGAGGTGGTGGCTGCCCCATCCCTGGAAGGATTCCAGGGGAGGTTGGCCGGGGCTCTGAGCAACCTGCTCCAGTTGCAGATGTCCCTGTTCCCTGCACAGGAGTTGGACTAGATGACCTTGAAAGGCCCCTTCCCACCCAAACCATTCTGTGATTCTGTGAGTCGTCCTTGCACAAATGAGCTGCTGCCAGAAGAAGGTGAGGAAAGAGGCTCCAAAATGGTAGCAGGGGAGCAGGAAGTATCAGGGGATACTTTTAACTGGCCTTTGACGCCTGGAGTGCTACAGCAAGGACCTCAAGTCCTCAGCCCCCAGCGTACCCAGGGCGAAAGGCTGTTACTTGTCCTCCAGAACTTCAGCCGGTGAGCGGGTCAGGCGGTGGAAGACATCCAGTCCGAAAACCCCCGAGTGTCTACAGCTCATCTGGATATGTCTTTTTCCGATCCCATCGGTAGGAACAAGCTCCTCATCTCTCTAACCACTTCCAGAACCGGCAGCAGGAGCAGGCATTTCCAGGGAGGCAGGGTGCCAAATACCAGAGGCGCAACACTCCATCTGCTGCTGTGGGTGGTCCAGTCGCCTCCTCTTCATCTCTACAACAAGTTTGATGGTACAGCCGAGAGCTCTCGACTGATTCCTTTGGCAGCTGCCTCCCCTTCCCCCCCTTCTCTTTTTTTTTTTTTTCCCCCGGCTGCGTAAAGCGGAGCAGCAGCAGCAACGCGTCCTGCCAGTCCCCGGGAAGATCTGCTCTATCTGCTTCATCATCTTCCCCTTTCCCTTTTTAATTAGAGGCGAAACGATCTCCTTTCTGCTGCTGGGAGGGATGAACGCGTGATTAGAGTAGCGCATTAACCGTCCTCCTTGGGTTTTTTGGTTCGTCTTCCCGTGCTGCTTCCCTAATCACAGCATCACACAGTCACTGAATAGCAGGGTTGGAAGGGACCTCTGGAGATCATCTCATCCAACCCCCCCTGCCAAAGCAGGTTCATCCAGGAAAGGTCACACAGCAGCGCGTCCAGACAGGTCTTGAAAGTCTCCAGAGAAGGAGACTCCACAACCTGCCTGGGCCAGGGCTCCGTCACTCTCATGGAGTTTCTCCTCATGTTGAGGTGGAACCTCCTGTGTTCCCGTTTGTGCCCGTTTCCCCTCATCCTATCACTGGGCAGCACTGAAAAGGGACTGATTGCTCCATCTTCCTGACACCCACCCTTCAGATATTGATCAGCGTTGATCAGATCCCCTCTGAGTCTTCTCTTCTGCAGCTCAGCAGCCCCAGGGCTCTCGGCCTTTCCTCATATAAGAGATTTTCTAGTCCCTTCATCATCCTCGCAGCCTCTGTTGGACTCTCTCCAGTAGTTCCCTGTCACCCTTGACCTGGGGAGCCCAGGACCAAACCTCCAGAGTTGGCCTCACCAGGACGGAGTAGAGGGCGAGGAGAACCTCCCTCGACCTGCTGCTCTGCTTTTCTTCTGTGGAGAGAGGCAAAAGCCATGACAAAGCAAACTCCTCACTGCGCGGCTCGCAATCACCAGAGCTGTCGTCCTCCAGCTCCTGGCTCCGGCAGAAGCTGATGTAATTAATCACGGGCTCATTCATGTCTTTTCCCCCGACGGACTGCTTCACAGCGAGATAGTCTTCGTCAGGACCTGTCGATATCGCCCAGAGTGAAAACTTGGGGGTTTTGTTGGCTTTTTTTCCTAGGTTTTTAACACTTGACAGCATCTCAAATATATGCTGCAATCAACCAGGTGTTGTATAAAACTATTCAGGGCTGGGCCGAGAACTTGGGCAGCAGCCGCATCACAGCAGCTTGGTGTCAGTGGTGGGGATGAGTCCCCAGGAGCAAAAAATCCGTAGGCAGAGGCACTGCACTACACTTATTTTATGGGTTTTTATAATGAAACCATTTAAATTATTTTTGCTAACATTCGCACATCCACTGGATTCCTATAAAACGTCACGATGGGAGAGAGGAGGGAAAGGGAGTGGAGATCTCCGTGCTGTTCCACCTCTTGCTGCCTAGGAGCAGGCAGGGACACCAACATCTTGTCTTTCCTTCTAGTAAAATCTTCCCCGTCGGTGTGGGAAGGTCTAGAGAAGGAAACCTTCAAAGAATTGAATCCCAGAGATCTTGGTCATGTGGCCTGACGGTTAGATAGGTTTCCTTCATAGGTGATCTCTTGATCTTCCCCATGGCCAACAGGAGAACCTACTAATAGAGTGTTGGAACAAAATGCCCTGATGGTGATTTTTTCTGGGTGAAATCCTCAGATTCAGAGGCCACTTAGAAAACTTAATGCTGCCGTTTTATCACCTTAAAAGAGAAGAAAACAATCCCTCAGGATGTCTCTGGTGCTGGACATCTAGATCCACTGCTGCCAAGAGCAAGGTGGAAGTTCCTCTCGTGATAATCACAATGGTGCCTTATTCAACTACTAGAAGAAAAAAATGGTCAACAGACTCCTGTTTCCTGGAATGATCCTTCCGGAAAGGCAATCTGCACAATTAGTGCTATTTCATATTAATCACGCAAAATCAGGCAAATTCAAGGCAAGTGGAGAGCACAGGAAACAAGATAAAATTCTGATGTTTTCACATAATAAAATAATTGAATGCCACCAGCCAGGAGGGCTTTGGGTGGCTTCTGCACGTAGCTGTCCAGATGAGCTCCTTAACATGATTCATCTGTTTCATGGGGCAAACAGGCTGGAATTTTACAACCTTTCACCCCAAAAAGTAACACCGGGGAGGGTGGTGGCCACACTTCGCTGGCACGTGCAGTGACAGGACTCAGGACATCTAGAGACCCGGGTAAAGTGGCCTCCATCACGTAAGAGATGCAGAGGAGTCCCCTAAGTCACAGGTCCCAGACTTGTTGGCCAAAATTTGCACTTTTTTTTTCCCAGGAACTGGACAGTTTGCACATGCACAGGAGCACCCAGAACCTTGCTGTTGCCTTGGGCATGATGCTGGTTGGCAACCCAATGTGGAGGGCTGGAGCACCTCTGCTGGAAGGCCAGGCTGGGAGAGCTGGGCTTGTTCAGCCTGGAGAAGAGAAGGCTCCAGGGAGACCTTTTGGTGGCCTTGCAGGACTTCAAGGGGCCTGTCAGAAAGATGGGGATGGACTTTTGAGCAGGGCCTGTTGGGACAGGGCAAGGGGGGATGGTGTGAAATGAAAAGAGGGAGATTGAGACTAGAGAGAAGGAAGAAATTGTTGGTGCTGAGGGTGGTGAGAGCCTGGCGCAGGTTGCCCAGAGAGGTGGTGGCTGCCCCATCCCTGGAAGGATTCCAGGTGAGGTTGGCCGGGGCTCTGAGCAACCTGCTCTACTTGCAGATGTCCCTGCTCCCTGCACAGGAGTTGGACTAGATGACCTTGAAAGGCCTCTTCCCAGCCAAACCATCCTGTGATTCTATAAAAGATGCTGATGGAAAGCTTGGCAGCTCCCAAATAGCACTAAAGTCCATCGGCACCATGCAGGACCTTTGACGGCACCCCAGCTGAGGACAGAGCAAAAGCCAACACAGCCTTTGGGAGGTGATTAAAGCAGCGCGTCTGGAACGAGAGAGCCACCCAACTTCAAACGAAAGCAAGCGCGCAGCGTGCAGTTGTCATCAGTGACGTTCAGCCCAACTGCAGCATGTCACATCAGATGTCTCCAGTGATTCCACACGTGTTGCCTTCGTGCCCTCGCAGGAGTCAGTGGCAGGACGGGATCCCAAACGCCAGGATCTTAGAGCACTGTCAGTCTCTCGGCTTCAAAGCGGTGGAGGCTGCGTCCGTGCAGACATCTGGTGAGGGATAACAGGCTGCCTAAAGCCATTTTCTGCAAGCAGTTAAAGCACGCGGACGGCTGAGGTGGAGCCGAGGAACCATCACAGGGACCTCCTCCCAACGGCATTTCAGCCATTGGCTCCACAACCGGAGAACCTGCGGCTATGGACCACCTGCTGGGGCAGAAAATGTGACCCCCATGCCATCAAAGCCTCCAAATAAAACCGAAACAATGCAGAAAAAAAAAGGTGCCAGAGGATGGGGAGTCACATCCGCAGGGTTGGAGGTGCCGCGGTTGGTGGGATGCTTGGCTGCGAGAACATGGCCGGCTCTGCCTGAGGGAGATGGTGGAGAAGGTCGTTATCTTCCCAGCATCAGCAAGAAGCCATAAGTGTCATCTCCTGCTGCCCGCGCTCCTCTCTTTGATGGGCCTGTCTGGCGCTCCGTTGCAGCCGGCAGCCCCTCACTGGTCGCTGTGGTGGAGCTGGGGCAGATGTCCAGGTTGCTGATGGGGTCTCTGGAGCAAGCTGAGCGTGCGGCATGGCACTGGGCAGCGTCACTGTGGGTGGCACGCTGAGGAGGATGGGGATTGCTCCTGCGGCGATGCGAGAGGACGAGGGTTCCTCTGTCTCTTGTTCCACTCAAAGCTCAGCGGTGTCGATCGTGACACGGTCCTGGGGAGAAGCATCTGCCCTTCCGAGCGTTGTCAAGGAGAAGAGCGGTGCGATGGCACACCAGCCAAACAGGCAGAGCTGGGTTGTTCCGAGCAAACCACCACATCTTCCTAAGCCGAGCTGCTCTGATGGGGCTCTGCCCCGTGCTGGGACATCCGAGCTCTGTCCCAAAGTGGGGACCCTCCTGGGGAGCGGTGAGGGACATGCGGCTGAGAATGGTGGGGCGAGGAGGTTGGGCAGCAGCAGTGCAGCACGTGCGATTCCTGCTGTTTGTGTGTCTGCTCTGCTCCCAGGTACGAGGAGGAACCTTCGCAATGACCTGCTGGTGGCAGCCGATTCCATCACCAACACCATGTCGTCGCTGGTGAAGGAGCTTCATTCAGGTAAGAGTTAATTTAATGGCTCATGGAATCATTTAGGTTGGAAAAGATCTCTAGGATCATCAAGTCCAACCTTCGTCCAACATCTCCCTGACCCCTAGACCATGTCTTGGAAGTGCCACATCTACTCGATTTTTGAACACATGCAGAAAAAGGAGAGCATGAAGCCACAAGATGGAGATTTCTCTTTAGATTCAGTCTGTTCTCCTAAGGAACAAGTGACAGGACAAGAGGAAATGGCCTCAAGTTGCCCCAGGGGAGGTTGAGGTTGGAGATGAGGAACAATTTCTTGCTGGCAAGGGCTGTGAAGGGCTGTGCCAGGCTGGGCAGGGCAGTGGTGGAGTCCCCGTCCCTGGAGGGGTTTCCAAGCTGTGGAGGTGTGGTGCTGAGGGACATGGTTTAGTGGTCAGGGAGATGTTGGGATGAAGGTTGGACTTGATAATCCTAGAGGTCTTTTCCAACCTAAATGATTCTATGATTTGTGAGCTGAGTGTCCCCAAAGTGTTTCTCAGTGAGGGTGATACTTGAGCAGCAGGTGAGACTCCTCTGTTGTGAACCCCCATTAGATGCCATAATCACAAACATGTAGCAAATGTACGTGAGGCCAAATGCAACGAAGGATTAAACAGCGATGTGGAAAAAAGATAATTATTCCCTTTGTGCCTTTGGACTGTGCCAGTGGAGGTAAACACCCTGATGGGACTGGAGCAGCTTCTGTTGTAGCCCAGGAACGCATCTCGAGCTTTATCACTGATGGTGTGAGGGTGTCTGAGCCTGGCCCAGGCTGCCCAGAGAGGTTGTGGAGTCTCCTTCTCTGGAGAGATTCCAAAAGCGCCTGGACGTGATCCTGGGCCCCCTGCTCTGGGTGACCTGCTGGAGCAG
>VZZY01019162.1:5088-16149 GCA_013400335.1 Eurystomus gularis
AGAACAGTAAGAAGAATAACAGTAACAATAACAATGAGGTGACAATAAATGAACCAAGGGATATAAAGTGTACAAACTGCAAACCAAGGTAGGTGTGATAACCTCCCACTCAGATTACATGCTCCTGGTGTCACAGGCATGGTGTCCGTATGGTATCGAATAACTCATTGGCTGGTTCAGTTGCCTATCCTAGCTATGGCTCCCTCCCAACTTCTGGTGAAAATTAACCCTATCCCAGCCAAACTAGGACATTTGGACACACTCCAGCATCTCAATGTCCTCCTTGGAGTGAGGAGCCCAAAACCAAACACAGTATTCCAGGTGCATTGTCATCAATGGCAAGTATAGTGGGACAACCACTTCCCTAGTCCTGCTGGCCACACTATTTCTGATACAAGCCAGGATGCTCTTGGCCACTCTTCTCCAATCCTGTAGTGCTGCAAGAGGTTGTTGTGACCCAGGTGCAGGACCCAGCACTTCGACTCGTTGAATCTTGTGCAATTGGCCTCTGGCTGTTGATCCACCCTGTCCAGATCGCTCCGTAGAGCCTCCCTACCTCCAGGCAGATAAATATTCCCACCCAACTTGATGTTGTCTGCAAACTTACTGGGGGTGCACTTGATCCTCTCATCATATTGGCTTTTGTTTTTTTCCACCCTTTCAATAAAACAAGTCTAAAAATAGAAAATATCCTCCATATTGAAAAGCTGTTATTTTCCAAATAAAAGGAAGAATGAGAGATGTGCCATTTATATACTGGGAAGATGAATAATTTAAGCTCTGGTTCTGTGTACTGAATTTTCCAACTTTCCTATTGTAAAGAATTCATTTGCTGAACTGGATTTTGTGATAAGAATTTGAAGTAGGCCATTTCCTTTGCCTATGCAAAATGCCCAACAAAATCAGAGATGATATGTGAGGAATACATAGTTATAGCCTATTGTTTTCTCACTCCTAGTTACAAGAAGCTGGAATTGTTATCCTAGGGACTGCTGGATCAGTGTTCAATGAACACAAGAAATCATAATATACAACGTGACATAAAATAACATGAAATAACATAATAAAAAAGTTGGGCTTTTAAAAAATATTTTACATCTTTCAATACAAACCCCTGTTTGGGTAGAAAGCTATTAAAGTTGTCTTGGATTGAAGAAAATCTTGCAGAAGATATGTCATAGGTAAAATTGTGTAAAATAATTCAGGTAGTAATGAGGAAGCCATGTTGAAATCCATTATATTTTAAATACTACATGAGATCTTTATCATTCTTCTACTCTGATGTCTGTATCATAGTACCGCTCAACTGGGACCACTGTCCTTAATTTTGAGATTATATTTAATTATATTAAGTAAGATTTAACTCTGTATTTTCCTTTCCCACATGTTTATGTTGATTGCGATGCCAATAATACTGCTTATTGTCATGATACTACACTTAGAGTTTCCACTGACACAGTCATCGTTTGATCTAGCACGAAAAGCTACGTTTGGTTTTACCAAGTTTTGCTTCTTTGAACTCTAGCATCCAGCTTCTGAAACACTCCAGTAACATAAAAACCTGATTAAGTCTCTTAATCATTGAAGGATCAAGTAGAACACACAAGTTCTTTCACCCCTCTATATCCTGGCTATTTTTTAATCCTCCAATTTAACCAGTCTGTTTTAAAATAATTTCACTGACATTGCTGTGGAAGTCTTCTGTGAATTTGTGCCATTTGGAAGTGTCTGCCTGCAAAATGCCATATCATCTCTTTCGAAACATGTTTTCTACCTCAGATAAATCTTTGAATTTCTTAGCCTTCAGTTATCATTGAACACTCATAGAATTTTTAAGGATGCAGACTGTAAGTAAAAGTCTATATAAAATACAGTAGGATTCAACCTGTTGTATTTCTGCATCTCACATTGCATTTTTTTTACTCATTTTGGATCCATAACATTGTGGAAAAATTACTTACAATCATAGCAATAACTCTAAGAAATAAAGGAGGAAGAAGACTGAAAGTTTGAATGAAAGCAGGATGACTGTATGTTTATATTCAATTTTTACCTCTACCTACTAGTAGAAGCAAAACACAATCACTCATAGCTGGAAGGTGGTTTCCATTAACTCTTCATAGGTAATATTTCTGGCACATTTATAATTCTTTCAGTAGCAGTATAAATCTTTTTACAGAATGACTTAATGCAAACTGTAGCATTAGAAATTTCTAAATTGTCAAGATATAAGAACTTTTATGAATAAGTTTTATTACGAATTTCATTGTACTGACATTCTTTAAAACCTATAATACACACGGAAAATGCTCTCACACCAAATTTTGGATCCTCAGAAAAAAACAACTATATAAAAACATGTCACGGTTTAGACCCAGCCAGTACCTGAGCACCACACGACCATTTGCCCACTGGCCCTCCACCCCCTGAATGGGAAGGAGAAGCTGGAGAAAAATGCAAAATCCCATGGGTTGAATTAAGGAGAATTTAATACAACACAAAAGAAGAAGTAACGACAAAAGTAATAGTAATGAAACAATACACAAAATAAGTGATATAGGACAAACCTGAGAAATGGCACTGCCCACGAGCCAATCCAACTGCCTGCCAAATCCCAGCTTTGCCCAACCCACCCTTACATAGCAGGCATGACATCAGTATGGTATTGAATAACCCATTGTCTGGTTCAGTTGTCTATCCTGGCTGTGGCCCCTTCCAAGCTCCTGGTGAAAATTAACTCTATTCTAGCTGAACTCAGGACAAAATATTACAGTTTTTTCACTTTTTAGTGAATGGAAACTTTTGCCACATCTTGATATTTGATGAACTCTGGGAGAATAAAATTCTAAATCGTTAATTTTTTTCTTGATTTTTGTCTTTTCTCCCAGTGTTATGTATTATCTTTGTGTAACCGCTATCACAGAGGCCTGTGACTACTATGAAGTATAAATATAATAATCAGGATAAAATAAATTAGCTTGCCTTGAAGTGGAGTGTAAGTTTTCTGAGACGGCACAACTGAAACCAGCATTTCATAATAAAGTTATGACACAGGCAGACAAAATCTTATACAAGTACATGATCACCAAAGGAGCAAAGAAATGGTATTAAATGGATTTCAATGGCAATAAATTTTATATTATAGGACTCTGCCCCTGAAATTGGGTCTTAATGGAGACCGAAGAACCTCAAAATTTCTTTCAGTGTATTTTGATGACATTTATGTACTGCATCTGGCTTGAGAGCTTGGGAATCAAGAACCAAAGTGGTTAATGGGGTGGAGGGCGGATGGGGCACCAGTGAAAAGAATGAAAGTTTTCTACTTCGTAAGTCTAGTATATTTTACATATTTTGCAGTTTTTTACTATATTGCTCACATGTTGTTAACCTTCACCCTCCTTATACCACTAGCACTAATAAACAAAAACTAGAAAATAAATGGCATTATTTCAGATTTCAAGTCCCTTTCACACTAACGCAAGCTGCACCTTTAAATAAGGGTGGATTTGCACACTTGTCTTTTTACCAATACGGAAAAAAGTGAAAAAAATATCATAGTACTCCAACCTGCCTGATGGATGTGGTCATTTTGTCTGTAATGGAATGCTTATTTGTCATCTGATTGTGTGGCAAGTGAGTATAAACCTAACTGTAGCACCTTGCTCCTAAAATGACTGATAGGAATCTAAAAGGTCTGTTTGTCACACTTCGTCTGCTACAAATGAGATAGACAAGAGGCTTGTGTCACAGTCTTTTGCATATAAAGACAGATTCTTGTTTCCATCAGAATATGTGTATTTCGAAAAAGAAAGAATTCTACAGCTGCTAGGTTTTATTTTTAAGAAACATGGAAGAATTACATGAATGTATCTAAATGATGTTATTGGCAAAAGCAAAGTCTACTTTATTTTCCACTTCTGTGTGCTGAAAGCAGCAAGAAAGACTGAAATAGAATCAGAGTATATTATATCAAACAATGTTTTAACTTGAGATTATTCTACAGATAATACATCTTGTAATTAAGGCAACACTTCAACATTTTGAAGTTATCAGTTTGGTTGTGCTTGGGGATTTCTGTTTTGTTTGGGTTTTAATGTGATGATTGCTAAGTAACACAAAGTTACACTTCTGTAGATCACAATGGAATTTTATTTCTGGTTTCTAAAAGTGGTGCTTTACAGTAAATAGTATGTGGGTCTACAATCTTAACATTAAAGAAGTATTCTTATTTTTATTTTCCACTTTTCCAGTGTCTTCCAAGAGACAAAAACACATTTTGGGTTTTAATAATTCACATAGTGAGCTACATAAACTTTCTATAACTGAGTTTTGCTATGCATATTTATAGAATCAAAGCTGATAGCTCCTCAGTTGTGGATATTTTGCTACCTCTGAATTTCCTCTGAAGATGAAGTTGAAGCTATTCATTTTCTGCTTTCCACACTGCTTTCCACATTTCTGCTTCAATATAGTCAACGAGTAGAAATCCTACTGTAGTGGGTCTGGCTGAGCTGGTTTTCCACATAGCAGCCCTCGTGGTGCAGTGTTTTGTGCTGGAAGCTAAAAGGGTGTTGATAACCCACCCATGTTGTGACTGCTGCTGAACAGTGCTGACACAGCACCAGGGCTCTTCCTAACATTCACTCCCCAGTGGGATGGGGTGGGCAAGATCTTGGGAGGGCACACAACCAGGACAGCTGACTCAAACTGACCAAAGGGATATTCCATACCATATGATGTCAGCTCAGCTATAAATCTAGGGAAAAGGAGTAGGTGGGGGGAGGGGGTCGTTCCATTGTCCTCCAGAGCAACCGCTACGCATCTTGGAGCCCTGCTTCCCAGGGAGCGGCCAAACATCACCTGCTGATGGGAAGTAGAAAATAAATCTTTGTTTTCCTTTGCTTCCATGCACGGATTTGCTTGGCTTTGCTTCTGTTTTTATTAAACTGCTTTTGTTTCTCATCTTATTTTCCTCCCCTTTTTTTTTGCTCTGCTGAGGTTGGAGCGGGGAAAAAGCAGGGGTGATAGAGTGGCTTGGTAGGCACCTGGCTCTCAGTCAAGGTTAATCCACCAGTCTTATTCACACCCAATGTGGGGCCCAACAACAACAGTTCTATATTAAGTGCATTACAGGATGTCGAAAAACTTTCATTTATAGCAGGACAGTACTCAGACCCTGCAAGAAGTCAGCCATTAAAGGAACGCTCTGAAGTTAGAGAAAAAATTTTTCTAAGAAAAATGTTGTACGTGTAAGATCATGATATGCTCCTTTTAATCAGAACTATAACAGCTTTCAGCTTAGGACTTAGTATTTTAGGAACTTTTTCAGATTGCCTACAGTAATGTATATATTCATTGCATATATTTAATCAATAGAATGTCCAAGTTAGCTTCATATTATGTTTTATTTTTTTCTGCTCAGGAGTGTTTTTGACAGGCATATCTGAAAAAGTCTTTTTATGGACAAGGATCAGTTCCTGTCTTCTTTACCAAATGCATTACACAATGAGTTTGAATCAATGCTCAGTGTAAACAACACTCCCAATGATCTTACAGTCAAGGCAAACATTATGACAAGGTACTGCAAAAAAATATGCTTAAAGAAGAAAGCATGTTTACCATCATATCACAAGAAACAACTTTCTTTCATTTTAAGGTAAACTTTTGCCCCTTCCATAACTCTTTCATGACCTTAAAATGTCGTCAGAAAAGCATCCACACTCTATGTTTAAATTATCACAAAGACATATGGCACAGAGCTTGCTCATAATACCTCCCCACCTGCAACAAAAAGTTTAACAATAGCACACAATTATCAATAGTTTCATTTTTTTCTCCTTCATCTTCACCTGTCAGGGAGCAAGAGAAATTTCTTTGGTTGCATGAGTTCTACGTACATGCTTGTACATGTAATCCTATTTTGTGAGGAGCTCAGTCTAAAATAAACTATTTTTCTCCTTTCTTTCTGACTAGTAATAATGGTCTACACAGGGTAGGAAATAGGATGGGAAAAGTAGGCAGGCTATGAGAAGAAAGAAAATGACCATTTCATCCATATGTGTGTACAAATAGACTGGCTTGGAGAAAGCACAGATTATATCTCTAGCCTGTGTTATGCTTCTATACTATTCTGGGATAGACATCTTCCTTCAATGCTACTCAAGGATAGGTGATAATGGGCCAATACAACAGTGTATTTTAAGCCCTAAGAATGATACCACATGCACACACATATGGCAGAGAGTATTATCAGGGCAAAACACAACGTAAGTTCCAGGATCTAAGCAGACCCACAAGCTTCATTGGCCTTTTCCAGTATTTCTGGACCTAAAATCAAAACAGAAACTCAAATTCACAATTGCAAATATTTATACAATATAGAGTTACTTCCAGAATTTTGATTTCTGAAAATACTCATTAGTAAAAGAATAAAAACTATATTTTGAAAAAATATTTTCTGATAATTTCTGCTGCAACAGGGATAGAATATATTTAAAAAAAAACCCCAACACCTTAAAAAAGACATAAGTAGTCAATAATTGAAAATATACTGGCTATTATTGCAACTTTCATTATGTGATTTTTTTCCTAGTATTTAAATATAATCTCCTCTACCATTTGTTCTTTATCTAGCTATTATTTAATCTCCAAAGCTTAATGGTGAGGCTGTATTTGAAAGCAATCACAACTTTGGACAGTTAAAACCAGGTAGTATTACTCCTTGATGTTTACTGAGACAAAAATAAAAATACACTCACTTTTTCTCCCTGCATATAACACAATAAGAGGTTTAGCAACCAGTTTAGCACCAGTGACTGCACAGTTATGAATATTATACCATTTCCTTAAAGGCCACCAGCTGGTAATTTTAATCAATAGTTCACCTGAAGTTTTGGACAGCCAAAATATAGAAAATTCTAAGGAAAAAATGCCACAGAATCTATTATTATTTTGGAGCTTTCTATGTCTTACGCTACCTCATTACATCTGTGACTCCACATTTTCAGTGTTACAGGAACAATATGTCATATCCATGCTAAAAAAATAGCCAAGAAAATTATAAGTCTGTTAACTTCTCCACAACTTGGCTAGGCTTCCCATACTTGACAACTTCAACATATATTTTCTGATCATGGAAGGATAAATGATCTATGTGAAAATATTTTTAAAACCTAAGATGCAATAGTTTCTAAGCAAAAAATTAAACTTTTTATTGTCATTTTTACTAATTGTTCTTTCTGAAGTTAGCAGCAGAAGTGAGTATTAACATGGATCTAGCTCAACAGAAACAACTCCAGAATCTATTCTTGATCTCTCACAAAACATTGTGGAACTTTCTTTTCTCCAAATGGTAGAAATCTTTCCACTTAAATGGAGAAAAAGAGATCCTACAGCACAGAACATGGAGAAGAGATGAGAGTTGTTCAAAAGGTGGTGAGTGCAGGGGCCATGAGAGGTCATGGAGGAGACTGATGGCAATTTGTGAAAAGTAATATTTCTTTCTAGGGGTGGGACAGGCAAGAAAATGGGAATATCTAATGTAGAATTCCAACTCCTATCCTGGCCAGAGGAGCTTTTCCTCTTCACTCTTAAATGTGTACTTCGTGTGTAGCTGGTCATTGCAGATGACTATGGAAAGAAGGGGAAAGAGAGACATCAACTGCAAATTCAAATAGATTGTCAGGTTTAGTACTGTGCAACTGCTTTGAGCTCGTGGCAGTCACTGAAGCCGGCCTCAAACTAGTGTTTAACATATTTATAGCTCTGGGTTCCCGTACTACCACAGAGAATCATAGAATCATTTAGGTTGGAAAAGACCTCTAGAATCAAGTACAACCTTCACCCTAACATCTCCCTGACCTGACCACTAGACGATGTCCTGAAAGCACCACATCTACTCGTTTTTTGAACACCTCCAGGGATGGTGACTCCACCACTTCCCTGGGCACCCTGTTCCAATGCCTAACCACTTTTACAGCTCTCAAATATGTTCCTTCAGTCCACCTGACATACTCAACATTTCCTTAATAACTTAATCTCTAGTAGCCAAACAGGAATAAGACTGGAGATATTTTGTCTTTGGTGAATTATTGAGTTGAGTCTGGATCACTTATGTATCACATTGGGTCACTCACTACCCTACCCAAGAGAGCAAAGACTATCTGATCTCCTCGTTCACCTTTTTTCTTGATTAAGATGAGAGACAAGATCATTCCTGACCTTCCTTTTGTCATTTAAGTACCTGAGCTACCAGAGATTATCTTCTAGAGTAGGCAGAACAGAATCCAGTTAATCTTCTTACAGCCATCTCAAGCATACAGATGAAAACACCTTTATGTGTTTATGAAAGCAACCATAAACACAGCCTGGTTAGAAGGGGGAGATTACTGAACAGAAGAAATTATCTACTAAAAAAAATACTGACAGAGAAAGGCCTGCCAGCCTGAAGCTGAAGGCTTGATGACCATGTCTGTGAACCAGAAACACCGTTGAAAATTGCATCTGGCCTCTTTGAAGTGCAGCCAGGGTACCTAGAAACTGGAGACATCCTGATACACCAAGATAAGCACAAAACCAAGGGTCTGTAATCGCAACTTACTTTCTGGAAAGGTGGAAAACTCTCTGGAAAAATAAAATTGCTCTGAAAAAAACAGAAAACCTTGTTATCTGTTGGATGTTATGTGTTATATCTGCTATTGAAAAACATAAATTAATATTATCTACTTGGTACGTGAAGTAGGATGTCCCACACCCTCTTATATTTCTATGTTATAAAAAGAACTTATTTTTTATCCAAAATGGAGCCTCTCTCTCTTTCTCTGAGAACTCCCTGGTGGAATTCCACATGAGCCTTCTAGGAGATCTTGGACTCTCGATACAAACTGTTTCACGGATCATTTTTGAAGTGAGACTCTGCCTCTTATTGGTTTGATATCTCCTCGACTCCTTTGGGAATGGATGAGTCCCCCTCTGGGATGTTTGTCCTTTGCCTTTTTGATATTGTTTGGCTCCTTATGAAATCTGTCTATCTGCTTCATATTAAAATTATATAAACAATACCTCTTTGCTATATAGAAGTAGAGAAAATATGCTCAGGAACAAGATCTGGCTCTGACATCATAACGCCATGCACCAGGACAGGTTACTGGTTGACCTGCTGAAAAGTAGCTCTGCAGAGAAGGACCTGGGAGTCCTGGTGGACAAGTTAACCATGAGACAACAGTATGCTCCTGTGGCTAAGAAGGCTGATGGTATCCTGGGAGTGTGACCAGCAGGTCAAGGGATGTTCTCCCTCTTCACTCTGCCCTACTGAGGCTACATCTGGAGTACTATGTCCATTTCTGGCCTACTCAGTTTAAAAAAGACAGAGAACTACTCGAGAGAGTCCAACAGGGGTCTACAAGGATGATTAGGGGACTGGAGCATCTCTCTTACAAGGAAAGGCTGAAAGACCTGGGTCTATTAGGCCTGGAGAAGAGAAGACTTACCTGAAGGGCGAGTGTCAAGAAGATGGGGCCAGACTCTTGTCAGCGGTGCCCAGTGATAGGATGAGAGGAAATGGGCACAAACTGGAACACAGGAAGTTCCACCTCAACATGAGGAAAATTTTGTATACTGTGAGTGTGACGGAGCACTGGAACAGACTGCCCAGGGAAGTTGTAGAGTCTCCTTCTCTGAGACTTTCAAAACCCACCTGTACATATTCCTGTGCAAACTGATCTAAACAAACCTGCTTTAGCAGAGGGGTTGGAGGTCTCTACCATTCTGCAATTCTGTGATGTCATGTAAAAGCCTATGTCTGGACCTTTGAAATTTCTTCTTTTCCAGAAAAGACTGAACATTTCAAGGGTGTCTACTGAGAGTAATACTTTTGTTTATGTTAAATTCTGAAACCTGTCTGGGAATTTGAAGTGTTCACTGTTTTTTTACTATTCTCTTGTTTCAAAATTTACAAGGCTCACTTCTGTAAATTTCTTTTCTGAGCTGCCTCAAGCTGCTTGGATACATTTACAATTTTAGCTTCCATAACATCATGTGGCAATGAGTTCAACAATTTAATGGTACATTGCTTTTTAAAAATCTTCCTTTAAAAAAAAATCCATATCTATGAATAAAATGAGTGATTAATAGAACCCTATTCATCTTTTTAATGCTGCATGCATTTATGTAAATTTCTGTTGTAATTCCAGTTATCCTGGTTTTAGCCTGAATGCTGTAATGTATTTATTCTTCCACTGGTTTCTCTAGAAATGTCTTCAATCACTCTCACTTTTCTAGATTTTTCATACAAGATTTGATTTGCTTTTGCCTCTTTTCCTGTTATGGGAGGCACTGCAAGTGACAAAGCTGATCACAAGTGCTCTCCTGTGTGTGGCTATAGGTAGTTGTCTTAGTAATCATAAACCTAATAGATAATTCAACAAGCTGGTAAGCACTAGGGTCCACTCTGGGAAACTAACTTTAAACTCTAAACTATGGTGTAATGTTTAATTGGATTAAAATCTGTTTTCAGCAGAACTGAACACAAAATGCATTACTTCTAGGCATTTTTTATTTATTCACAAAATTGCCAGACTAAAATTAAACTCACCTTTCTCAATGTTGAGTGTTGTGGATGTTAATATCTTTGCAAAAGCCTACTGAAAGCTCCATTACAGACGAACTTGGTGTCATTCAGTCACGTCTTTTCAGCTATCACACTGACAAAACAAGCTCTTTGAAGAGCTGTGATTCTGTGAGACATTGAATAGCCTTAATTTAACATATGCCAGGTTCAGGAGGCTGTATGTGCAACAGAAAGCTTGCTTATCTACCAGACTTCTAAAATATGTTGTGTTCCATGATGCTTGGATTTTGATTTTCTAAGAGGAAGAGTACTATGTTAAAATACTGGTTTAATCAGAACAAAACTACCATATTTTCAGAAATGTGGCGATATGATGTAAACCTATTTTTTCAATTTATATGCTGCTGCAGTTACTTGAAGTCTACTAACGATTATCACCTGAAAGTCTGAAGTCTTTCTTCAACCATCATTAAATGCTTCTCAAAAAAAAAAGT
>VZZY01019166.1:0-34881 GCA_013400335.1 Eurystomus gularis
GGTCTCTTCTCCCAATTAACTAAACAACACGACAAGAGGCAATGGCCTCAAATTGCACCAGGGAAGGTTTAGATTAGAAGTTCTTAAGGAAGAAGTTCTTCACTGAAAGAGCGGTTAGGCATTGGAACAGGCTGCCCAGGGAAGTGGTGGTGTCATCATCCCTGGAGGTGTTCAAAAGATGAGTAGATGTGGCACTTCAAGACATGGTCTAGGGGTTAGGGAGATGTTTGAAGAGGGTTAGACTAGATCCTAGAGGTCTTTTCCAACCTGAATGATTCTATGATTCTATCTATGCCCCGAAACAAAGAAGAACTAATGAAGACCAACATATGCAAAACAGCTGAGCTGATGTGAGGCTGAAAAAAAAAATAATGCTGAAATTTGAGGATATACATTCAGGAATGTAAGATTACATTAATCTATATTTGTTTTATTTCAACTTTCCTGTTTTTTTCCCCTGCTTGAAGGAGGGCAAGATCTAAGTGCCAAAGACCACACCACACCTTGTGTTTTGAAAAACTCCCCACTGAAATTGCTTGCTTTCAATGTGATTGCAATTTGCTATAGCATATGCCTGGATTGCAGCATCCACTGATGGGTCTTGTAAAACCCTCCTCAATACTTGTGTTTGCAAAGAGAGAAAGAGGGTCCCGACTGTTTCACTGTAATCCCTACAAGGGCACTGGAAGAGCAGAACAGAGCCGGTTGCTGGTTTGAAACCTTCCTAGAAGGAAACCTGTCCATATGGAGAAAAGGTTCTCCATAAATAACATTGATTTGGCCTCCAGTCCTGAAAATGACAATGAGTCGCAGGCTGTTGTACGCTGCTAAGCTCAACAAAGCTCTGGAGAAGCCAGGAATCCAATTCTACAAGCCTCCAGGTGCAGCGTGTGTCAGGGTCAAAGTCTATAGAGGCATAACCTGCAGTTGTTCCAGACATCCTATTTCCTTCCTGACTAGTGTGCGATGGAAATGCTATAGCAAACATTGCTGTACATTTACAAAACTGACTTAAGCTTACATTTTTCAAAGCAGCGATATATCGTCATTTGGGCACCCAGCAAGCAAGCTAATTTTCTGAGGTGTTAACATTAGTTGAACTGAATGGATGTTCCAACTGTTTGTTTCTTTTGATTTATGAGCGTCTCCCACAATCTCCCAAATGCATATTGGCTCTGTGATCTCTAATGTCCTTTTCCAGGAACTTTCAGATAGAAATGTTTTTCTCGGATACTTCAAAATGCCTGAAACAGAAATTGGGCCAGAATAAGGCTCTAGCATGACATCAGGTTTGGAATAAAAATAATGCAGTAATTTATACATATTAAATATTTTAAACTTTATGTTGTTACTCAAGCACGTTTGACATACACTATCTGTCTTTATAAACAGAGGATATACTGTATCATTATAAACAAAAGATATACTAATTAGGGATTTCTGTCAAGAGCTGATGATACTAAAATCTTATTTGCTTAAGAGTTTGATACTTTCCCTCCAGGCTTGCCAACACTCTTAAACGTTAGTGATATCTCCCAGAATGAAAATTCTGAAGTTAAAACACTAGACTGATCTGAGCTGCTGTGGTGATATCATTGTAAATACTCAAATCTTAATTTTACACACATGGGTATTCTCATTTGGATCCGTATGGCTCACCACGTCCAGAAAGCTAAATGTGCGCAATATGGGACGGCATCCTGGCCGAGGACAATCCCTACACACATTTCAGAGCCATTTGATGTGCATTCTGGTTTCACCTGCATGCTGCCCATGCTCGCATCTCTGCTAGGGCTGCTTCTTATAGCCCAAATGTCTGTGCAAATGCAAGCATCCCTTTCTGCCAAACAAAGATTACTTACTTTCTGGTGCCAAAGAAACGCTACCTTTGTCCACCTTCAGCTGCAGAATTTACCCCTTCCTCCTCCACTTATGTGAGCTTTAAGTGAAGCACCTTTTAAATCTTGCTTGTAGCAAGAAACAAAACAATGCTTAGGGAGAAGCATGATTCATTGTTAACTCAAGTTTGTCATTTAAAAGACAAAAATGTTTCCACTTATGAGTATGTTTCATTTTACACTGTTTCAACAAACAAATCATATTTATGGGCCAAGTTTTTCTATTTTATGCTTCAGTGGTTCAAACATTTACATGCATAACTTTAAATCCATTCATCTGCACATGTAAGGGTCAGCTGTAGGTGTAGGCAAGTGTTACATTTCATCCCAGGAAAAGCTTCATTGGCTTTGTAACTTTAGCTGATGTACCAGGATAATTATGATTCATTTAAGTTACCTAGTTTGAAATACTGTTCTCTGTTCATCACAGGTCAAATTATTGTTTGGTTTTATCCAAAACAAAATATGTGTGGCATTGAAAGAAATAGAAAATATTTTATTCAGTCTTTTTTTTTCCTTATTTTTCTTCCTGTTAGACAAGAATCACACCCCTTTATCCTCATGACTAATGATGGCTACACGCAAGAAAAGAAAAACAACAGATAAACATGAAAGCTGAAAAAGCTTAATAAAACTGTGCAAGGAAACATGAATCATGCTTCATTATACATTTAAAATAAGCTCATTTAAATGACAAATGCTATATTCTTCGCATATTTTAACAGCACATAAACCGGTGATGAAGTATCTGTGCTCTGGCCCACCAAAGCAAATCATAGTTCATCATATGACCAAAATACTGCCTGATTTGACTGAAATGCAACATCCACCTCCCTCAGTTCCAGTAACGAGATCATCTTGTCACATGTGCCTTGGCACAGTCTCGTTCTGTGGCAGGAAAATTTGCCGTTTTGGTCACGTGGAAGGCACACATGCTGGCACAGAGGAGGGAACAGGTCTTGGTGTGCAGTCTTCTTGTCCTCCAGAATAGGTTTTCTTGCCTCACAAAACAGTTTCCCAATCTCAGGCTTTTTTAATTCAAAAATTCTTAACAGCTGGTTAATCCCTATATTTAGATCATAGTGACCTTAGAAGGTTCTGCTGTGACTCAAAAGAACATATGGAAGCCTAACATAGCGGTGGCATTAACCAGAAAGAACACATGAAGGCATTATAAATCTGTAAAACAACTCTTAAAACCATGTTTGAATTTCTAACTGAAATTCCAAGTAAATTTTTAAAGCTGAAAAATAATTATTTTAAATAGTTCTTCATGATAGAATTCACTTAAGCAAGTTCTTATTGAAAATAGTCCATTTTAAGGAAAATAGCAGTATTCATTTAAAAGCATTCAAACAATGGTGAAAAAGATTCTAACCAGCTCTGAGCAGAAATTGCCTTGTCCTTTGCACTAAACAAGGTTGTGTCACACCTCTATAGTAACAATTATCATTTTTTGCCTTAACAGAAATAACCTACTGGGTTCCAAAGTTTTCCTCTATCTCAGGTCAAATAGGAGTAAGAGAGAGAAAAGGCAAGAAATCAGAATTAGATGGGGAAATATAGGCACACCCCCAGAAACCATGGGATTCACAGTGCCTAGTTTTATACTGCAAATATCTAGCTTCAAGCTGATCATTTAGTGTCTTTTTACAGTTAATGGAGAGTGAGTAGCATTTGTCTGACCTACTCTATAAGCTTATCTCGAAGCTAGCCCATCTATCTAGAGGTAGGTATCCACACTGCAGGTACCTCAGGTGAGCAGATAAGAACCTTTCTCCATTGCTTTGTTTCTGTACTGGGACAGGCCCCAGTTTACATGCAGTTGTTATCATTCTCTCTTACAGTTTCCTCCCCTCTTTTGTGCATCCATCACACCCTAAGGATGGATGAGGACCACCTCTAGTGGGACGTGTCCCTGCCCATGGCTGGGGGGTTGTAACTAGATGATCTTTAAGGTCCCTTCCAACCCAAACCATTATATGATTTTTTGTGGGGTTAGCACGAGGACGTTATTGTGGGGTTAGCACAAGCAGATGTTTATTGACCCCAGTATGCTGGATCTCCCAGTTTTATTTCAGAGTACCTAAAAAATATTATTTTTTCCCTATTTAATCTACCAGAAAATTAACTTCTTGGAGGTGTGTTGCTATAGCAAGCAGAACTTGGTCTGTTTATAGAAGCTGCTCAGAATGATGTATACTGTTTGGAGAAAAAGGTTGAATGAGTATACAGATTGTGAGCTGGCTTAAAGTGAACAGTAGCAACACTTGTTTAATGTGCATGATACATTCATCTACAGCAGCAAATGACTGCAAAATATCCTCCAGATTATGACTCAGACACTGGCAAAAAAAAATAAAAATGTCGGTAACATATTTTTTTTCAAAAACCACCAAACATACAGAGGCTTTTCTGCATATTTTCAGATTAAAACTTCCTGCATCGAAAGTGTTGTAGTGGCCATAGAGACCCTGCCTTCCAGTACTATGGATTTCAATGAATTTCTCAGCCCCATCAGTTCAGTCTCAGAAAACAAGTGTTCACTTGAAAAGGAGAGCATTAAAAAAACAAACAAACAACAAAAAAAACAACATGCAAACAAAATGTCCAGGCTAGTAAGAAAGAAGACAATACTTGGGTTTGAATGTTACAGGGAACCTCATAATGCCATGTGATGGTATTATTATTTTTATAAGCCAACAGTACTTTGTCAGTCTTGATGCTTCACTTTCCTTCCACAGTAACAATGCTTGGAAATGTAGTATCTGTAAGGTAAAAACCCCCAGGAACAATACCTTTCTACCACAGGGCATGCATGCGGATACATACATATCTGTGTACACAGACACAACCATTTAGAATATATGTATATTTATATATTTCCATATAAAATATGTCTATGTCTATTTGTGTGTTGTTCTGTGCACTAAAATGTTTCGGAAGTCTTATGTGTCGGTCTGTTGCACCTGAGGCTTCATCCCTTTGATATTGAGGAATAGAAGCCTAGATTTCCCGGACAAATCAGTATGATTTCTCCTAGAATGCTATCTATGTAGTCCAGAAAATGCCTTTTCTTCTCCTCATCCATCTTTAAACAGCTATAATTCGCTTTGATCTTCTATATTCCCATGTTTCCTCTTTGAGGAATTCTCTCTGAACAACCACTGTATGTTTATTGGTTTAATTTCTGCCAATTTTTTTCTTCCCCTGCTTTTTACTAACAGCAATCTTGTTACTAAAGCAACACATTTATAATTCTAATATCCAGCAATAACTAAGACAGAATTCCGTGCTCAGAATTTATCACAGAGGTCCGTCATGGTTAATTATGAAACTTAAATAATCAACTTCTCCTTTCAGTCATACAAGTCTAAATCAACAAATTTATCCTCTTGCAGAAAACCCTCCAGGTGGATCTAGAAGAACAGAATTGTTTATAGTGCTGTCTTCAGAGACATCCTTCCATAAGGCTCAGCTTCTTTTCCAGCAAATACTGTGTGCCAAACTGCTAAGTACAATTGCCTCCAAAGATGGTCATTCATGTGCTTCAAACCCAGGGGCAGTCCTCCAGTAGACCCACTGAATTTCTGTCACTGGGGCTAGCATAACAGTCCTCTGTTAGAAGGCCTCTGCCCCCTACCATGGATAGAATGGGACAGAGAACTAACAGCAATGGAAAAATAGTTGTGGGAGCTCTGGGTGGTGTTTATAGCCCAGGCTCCTAAGGAAGTAGGGCTTAAGGGAGCGTGCTGTGTGGATGTGTGCATGTCTGAGTCCTCCCTCAATAAGTGGTCACTGACTTCAGCCACCTTTGACGCAGGTTCATATTTTATCAGAACACACAGCTAGGTTGAGGAATGAAACACCCTTTAGGTGACATTCAGCTCCTCCTAAAACAGACGCCTATCTCTGGACAGCCCAACAGATCTCTAAAATCCATGACATTTGTTCACTGCAGGCTTGATTTGGTTGCAGAGTGAGAACATCTGGCCACTTGCTTCTGCTCCAGTGGGGCCCTTGTCTCCCATAGGTCTTTTGTCATATCCTCTAGCTCCATATGCATGTGTCATATCTTAAGGTATCTTGGATAATATTAATGACCTTCCTGGGGAGAAGAAGATTGTGAAATGAAAAACCACAAATTCTAAATGCCTTAGCCATGATGATTTTGATGTTCAGATCCCACAGGGCAGTGGAGTATCAACATCATAGCCAAGTTTTCTCACTTCTAAGAATTCTTTCATGTAAAACTAGGTGTGAATAATCCTGAAGGCTTCTAAGCTATGATTGGCAGTGTTCATAAAATGGCTGGCATCTACATGGATTATCGGATGTCTACTAAGAACTTGAGCTCATGCCACAATTCAAAGGAAAGTTCAATCAGGTGCGGAACATGAATTCATTAGAAACTGGGCTTTCCTGGTGGATTTGGAACTATTGTTTTGTTATTGCTATTCTAAAAGCCAAAAATATATTAGGAGAAGTGATCTCCCTACTCTCTACTTGTATCCCACCTGTGGTTATGCATAAGAAATACGTACACAGGGCCAGAAATGTGGGGCTGCATAGTGGCTGTGGGAGAGCTGAACATTTGCTACAGGTGGAAGCAGGGTGATCTGTAAGCAGAGGGAGGGCACTCTTATGAGCGGATTTAGAAAGAACAACCAGGCCTCTAGCAGTTCGAGACACCTGAGTTTGAAATGCAAGGATGCTAATGTAAAGCAGAATACAAACACTGCCCTCACAGACAAAAGAAATTTATTTAAAACAAGTTATTAGTTCCTCATTTTGTTCTATGCAATTCTGAGGCCAGGATTTGATATTTCCACCATTAGAGTGGCTCAGTCCTCTGGGACATAGACTGCTTTGCCTGTGTCTTCTTTAATTCCTGGTTATGGCTTCTTTACTGTAACTGTGAGGGACATCAGAAGAAGTAAAATAAACAGGGTTAGAGCATAGCCTCAAACACCGTCCAGAAACCATCTGTATCATCTAACTGGCAGCAGCTCCAGGCACAGAATCATAGAATGGTTTGGGTTGGAAGGGACCTTAAAGATCATCTAGTTCCAACCCCCTGTGGGCATGGGACACCTTCCATTAGACCAGCTTGCTTAAAGCCCCATCCAACCTAGTCTCAAACACATCCAGTGTTGGGGCATCTACAACCTCCCTTGGCAACCTGTTCCAGTGACTCACCACCCTCATAGTGCAAAACTTCTTCCTAATTGCTAATCTAAATCTACCCTCTTCCAGGTTAAAGCCATTATCCCTCATCCTATCACTACAAATTCCCAAGCCCTTAAGCATAGTCCTGTGCCAACCAGTAAGCTCCCAGACACTGCCCCAGCACAAGGTAAAGGACAACATGTGACTGTTCCCAATAAGCAGTATGAATGGGGCCACCCTCTTTTGGGGAAAGAGTACAGCATCAGCATCATGCTTCTGCACTTGGGGCCATGGAAGGCACCTTGGCCTGATTTATTTACTAGTGTAGACACTGCCGTGCTTCAGTATGGCTCACAATGTGGCCAGTGAGATTTTTTGCCAAATAGGTCAACAGCAAGCAGGCATAAGCTGTCAATATTCAAATAAATCTTTTCAAGCTCATCTATTTCTAGGAGCTGTGGGTGAAGATTGTGTAGAGGTGGCCAGTTCATGCACTGTGAGCAGGACGTTTCTGGAAGTATAAGGCTTATTGCACATGCAGAAAACGTACTGTACATCTGCATGTCTAATGTGTGCAAATAGACTGTGTAGTAGCTGCAGGCGAGTGCAGGTACTGGTGCATGCACGGTGGCTGTTTGCCCAGAACTGACAGCCTGGGCAAAGCTATTGCCATAGTTCCAAATGACACGCAGGAATCTTTGACAAATGACCATGTTTTTCTCACAATACAAAAATTTGAGGTGGCAAAAAGTCTTTTCCGTGGACATATGCAGATATAACTAGCATTTTTTTAATGTATATGCCTAAGAATTTAAGATTTTAAATTGTTTCTGAGTTAATGGTTTCAGCTCCGATACTATATATAAAAATTTTCACACAACAGTTTTTCATTATCTTTTAAAAGGCTTCTGAATTCATGTGCAAAATGAATCTTACTGGTAATTAGGTATTTGGTGAATTTTTAGCTTGCTCCACGTGTTAATCGTGTTGAAACTAGCTGTATTCTAAGGTTACTTTTAAATTAGACTGAAAATCAGAATTCTCAGTTGAATTATGTATTGGCTTATGAAGTGTTGTGTCTTCACTAATGCAAGTAAGTCTATTATTTTGTGAGCACTGCAAAGATATTACATTGTTTTTATACATAAAAATTGATTTCAGCCAAGTATGTTCTCAAGGGGAACTCTAGAAGGCAAAAGGTCCTTGTTTTTTGGAACATCATTAACGGTATTTTGTGACCTTCAAAGCCGATCATTAGAAAAAATGGCTTGTTAAGGTATATGTACCATCCGTAGCTTTATTGAAACAAAGAGCCTGTGTAAGATGCTGTATCAAAAGATTCTGTACAGATCAAGAAGCGTTGTCTTTGACATAACCCTTATCAAGAACATCATACCAGAAATGAAGAATTGGCAATAAAACTTCCCCTGTACTGAGTCTGGGAAGTAACCAAACTGATTACAAAGAAAGATTGTAAATTGATTTAAAATGTGAAATGGTAGTATTAAACTTCAAGACTGCTGTACTTCTTCCATATCTTTAGAAGTGACTGGCTGAAGACTGACTTGCCCATAGTCTGAAACAGACTTTTTATCATCTCTCTGCTGGACGGAACAATACAGGCATCTTTCATTTATTTAGAAAATGGCCAGGGGCCAAAGAAAGATTAAAAATGTAAGCAGGAGTCAGTGTAGTGGTTGTTCCTGTAAGAGTTAGGTATTTGGACTGCAGTATCAGCAAATCCTCCCACAAAAGATATATTCCTACAACACAGAATTTGCATTTGAAGTCCTGGAAAAGCAGTTGGTACAGTAAAGACAGGCTTACCCGTTATTCCAGCAGTTGAATTTGGAAGGCATTTGGCATTTGCAAGAGTAAACAAAAGCAACCAACATACTGGAAAAAGTTGTTTTGTAAGCAGCTGAAGTAATGAATGCAAACAAATTCTAAAAGGAATAAATTGTTTCTTATAGATTTCTATCTTTGTTCTTCAGCCTCCCCCATCATAATCCCAGCTCCCTTGCACAGGTCCTCTTCACCATTTCAACCAGTGGAGATTCGCCATATGCCGCAGATTATCTGGGGCTGTAGGTGTGCTGGCACCCTGGCCACAGCCAGACGGACTGTGCAATCACTGAGCTCAGTCTGTCTCTGTCTCAGTGAGGGCAAATTGTCTGAGGACCTCCATTCTGCAGAAGATCTACACTAATCTGTAGATGCCTAAGATGGGATCGAACCTCACTAATTGAGGGACCTACCTTGAGCTTAAATTCAAGAAAGCTAGGGAGCCAGCCTTCTTTCAGTGTTTCTAGCCCTACCACAGGCTAGATCATCACTGCCTTTCTGAGACTAGACACTTAAATGTTGCAGAGAAAGTCTGCCTTCAGAGATATCCAAAGGCATTTACCTGTCTCCGCTGACTGTAGAGGGAAACTTAGCTCTAGGATGGCTTCTTCTCCAGTTCTCTGAAATGACTGTTCAAGTTAAGAACCCAAGATAAGATTCCAGTTCGAGCCTTACTCTTTCTACTTTGATTGAAACTGGCTGTGGAGAACAGACAGACTGCCCCATTGCAGGAATTATGGGAAACTAGTCTAAAAATGATAGCAATTAGGAAAAACATGTATGTAATATAGTGATCTATCTGCTTTAATATTGCTATAGATAATGCAGAAAAATATTGCAAAGAATACAATAAATTTTCATTTAGTTCCATTAAAACTTTTTATGAATACCAGTCGAAAACTTGTGTCTATTTGGGACAAGTTGGTTCAAGAAACATAGAAGTGTTCAGTTCAAGATTTTGGGTAAGGGAACTGATTCTGCTACGTACATCATCTAGTTGAGCAGAAGACTAAAACTTTTTGAACACAAACTTCGGTAGAAAAGCCATACATTACCAGTTGCATTCAGGTTTATTAATATTTCTGAGTCTTCTGAATGTACCCAGACTGGTGGCTGATGTTATTCCTTAACCTTTCTCCAAAATATGTTTTTAATTTTTCCTTGACACTCAGGTTCAGCAGAGATCCATTGTTTTAGGATTGAACTTCACTCAACTGTTTTGGAACACGTACAGCTCATTACACAAAGAGAGCAGGAGAACAGCTAGTTCAAAAGGACAGTAACAGAACTTGAAATAAGTCAGTTTGAATAAAATAAGAAACAGGCTGAGCCTGTATCCAAAAATCTGGCTGATTTCAAGCTGAAATCTTTTTCACATTTGGATAAACAAAGAATACACTCTGAAAGTAGTTTTGTGCCTTCTCACTCTGCTAGGGTGAAGCCGGAATGAGGAGATCTCTGATAGAATTTCCACTGCTGAGCTATCTCAGCCCCATATGTAACTGGCAAGTGAATGAAGTCTCTCAGAAAGCCTGTTTTGAGCTCAGTTGCACAGACAGAAGAAATGAACTGTTTGGGACTGAGTGGACCTAGTTTTCTTTTTAAAAAAAAGCAGCAGAATGCTTGTGGAACCATCTTGGACTCAGAGAGAGGTATTTCCACTGGGGTACTAAAGATACTAAAATGCTAAAACCATTATCTGAGTGTTTCTGAAAAAGAAGAAAACCTAAGTAATATGGAAAACTCCCCTGGCTTTATTTGTGCAATATATAATTTGAGATTTGTATAGAACACAATGAGAACAGTGTCAATCCATAGGAGGATGTCTTAATTCTGTCTCACAGGATTTCCACATTCAATGCATTTAGAAGCAGAGTGGTAAACAAAAGCTAACAATTTTTTTTTGTTAAACTAAGACTTTGAGGCTCTACTTTTAAGTGATTTAATGTAGAAATTCTGAGGGACAAAAAGCAAAAGAAGGAAAAAGCAATTGGAAATAAAACCACAAGAAACAAAGAGGACTTTGGCAAAGGAGGATAAAAAGATACATAAAGAAAGAGAGAGGTGAAATATGTCTAGTGAGAAAGAAAAAGTAACTGCAGGGAACACTAGAAATTTCCTGCCCGTGGGACCGTGTCAATGGCTCAGAAGGAAGCAGCTGTACCCAGCAGAGACCCAGATTTGTCAGAGACCCTGGGACTCTCTTGCCTGAAATTGGACTCAACTTCCAAATGCCAAGAAAAACAGGGGCAGAGATGAAGAAAGCTTTTTGCTTAAATAGAGAGCTTTTTGCCTTAAAGAAAAGCTTTCAAAAGACTGCCTGCCTTTCTCCTCAACTGTATGAAAAACAGCAAACTTTAGCAATGGCTGTTGGGCTCCATTGTCAGGGCTTGGTTATAATGCAGCTTGAACAGCCACAGTGGATGAGGCCAAAGGGTGATACAAATGGAATGACTTTTTTTTGGTTGTGTTTTGGTTTTTATTAGAAAAAAGCTCTTTAGCTTAGGTCTCTACCTAAGGTTTTTCTTAACATAGATATAAAACAGTTTGGCTCCATCCTAACTGGCCAGCCAAACTGTGTTATAAGGTCAGGCCATAAACAAATTTAACAACTGTTGTTAATTAAATAGTTATTGTAGTATAGATGGGGTCAAACAAAGGGTATGTGTGGGAGGGGAGGGGAAGAGGGCCTAAGTGGCAAAAGGTGGGGGAAATCTTGGCTCCTGATTTAGAAGGCGTGAACAAGCAAGAACTCTGTGGAAAAGACCTCTGGGACATAACAATAATAGTTAACATTTCAAATTTTGATGCAAATATTAAGCAGTTAATAGCAAAGGACAGCTCATGTTCTCTTGGTCACACTTACCTATGCTCTGAAACCATCTTGGTAAGTAAGACTTGTCTTTCCTCAAGCAGAAATACTGTATCTACCACTGTCAGTGGTATCACTTTATCAGCAGCACTTCGACATATTAATGCCTCCTTGTGCCAGGTTGTTGTCCAAGTTACAGCTAGTTAAAAAGAGTTGTTACAGAATAGGAATTCCTGTTGGAGATTTATAGAAAAGCAATGAGGAAAAGAGAAAAAAAAAAAAAAAAGAGGATTCAATTTAATTTCAATACTCAGAAATGTGCCTTCCTTGTAATGAAAGTGGAACCCTGCCTGTGTGTCCGCAGCCTGCCTCACATACTGATTTTGTGTGTGCCTAGCTAAAACTGGTGCTGGTGATATGATCCGATTTTGACTCTACAGAGGAAGGCAGGAGGAGCAAAATGTATGTTTCAGGTCTGCAAGGCATTTTAAAGTTAATCGGGTCCTTTGGGTCTGATATAATTTGCGTAAGATTGCTGTTGATGATTAGAATAGCTATTTAAGATTTTTGTTAATAGTCTGTTACATGGACCCTGTGGAAAGATTCCAATAGCAGTCTGTTAGTTTTTCCCTGTCACATTCAGGTTACAGACCCTTCACAGATGTTGTAAATAGACATCAATACTAAAAGGGAATATTACACAAATTAAAATCATAAGTATGCTCAAACTGCCAACACAGACATTTTGTTAAAAACATCTGTCACATAAAAGCAAACATTTAAGGCCATTATATTTATAACAATTGTTTTCATTTTTAATATGTACTACATATTTTTCATCTGTTATTATTGACTTGAATATTTTTTCTTAGACTTTAATATCTATTTTTTCCAACATTACTTATATTCTAGACTATATAAATAATAATGTGGACTTTTAATGAAAAGAAATAAATCTCAGTGGTTGGAAATCTAAAAGATACTTGCACAATGAATGAGTCAACTGAGAATCCAACACTGTGTTCTCTGAAAAATATAGAGTTATCAGATACTATAAAGACAAGTATTAAGCTGGATGTCTGTTCAGTTTTATCCAGTTATTTTGTTCTGTTCTGAAATTAATTTTTCAGGTGAAAAGGATAAATGACATAAATCATAGAATCACAGAATAATTTGGGTTGGAAAAGACCTTTAAGATCATTGAGTCCAACCATTAACCTAACACTGCCAAGTTCACCACAAAACCATGTCCCGCAGCACCACATCTACACTACTATTAAATACCTCTGGGGATGGTGACTCACCTACTTCTGTGGGCAGCCTGTTCCAATACTTGACAACCCTTTTGGTGAATAATTTTTTCTAATAACCAACCTAAACCTCCCCTGGTGCAACTTGAGGCCATTTCCTCTTGTCCTATGTCCTATTCTGAGCCTTTTTGTTACATTACTGCTGATGCAGCTGTTCTGGTTGTACCAGTATTCACCATAACATGGTGCAATAGAGCCCTGCAAAGCTGGACACCCCTGGGGTGCTTTCTTCCTGGCATACATACCACACTGGTATTATCCATCCCTTCCTTCTCCCCTTCCACTGCTGCTTGCAGTTTCTGGATACAGCCTCTGTACTCCTTAGCCCAAGGAGTTCTAGGTTTCCTTCACCAGTGTTGACCTCTTAGGCTTTTTCTACTACAAAGTAAAAGATGGTTAGGAGCCATCAGTGCCCCCATTTATCCTGCTGACAGCTCTTCTCTGTCTTTCTCTCATAGCTTTCCTTTGGGAAGAGCTATTTGGAGATAATGCAGGAAAGGTGCTAGTGAAGAAGTGAGGACAACTGATACCTTGTCACATCCTTGTCTTCCTCCATTAGTAGTAGCCCACCTTCACATTCCCTAACAGCTCAAACACGTTCTAAGATTATATGGATTCAATGAATTGTCACAATCAGGAAGGCTTTGCTGCTCATAGAACAATGGTCTTGTTCTGGTTAAAAGCAATACTTGCTGTTTTCTTTATTATCTGTGTTCTGAATACCACCTGGATATAGGATCAGCTTTAAGTTCACACTTAAATATTTCACTGGCTTAAGGAAAATTTCTTGATATAAGGCCTCCATGTAATTAGACACAGTTGAAGAACAGTTGCAGTCCCCTGAGAAAGTTTTTTGCATGGCACAGAGGGTGTGCTGGACCTTTTACAAATGTAAATAGAGATACAGCCCATAGCCTGGGGAATTGCTGAAGCAACTCAGGCACACAGAAAAGCCATGAAAAATGTAAATACTGGCTTCTGGTTCAACTCAAGAATGAAGCAGACCTCACAAACAGATTAGAAAGATGCTCTGTTGTGTAGGACTGAATAAGCCAGACCCATAGCATCATAGAAAAGTCAGTTGGAAGACATGTCTGGAGGTCACCTGGTCATGCAGTCCAGCCTCCCTCTCAATGGAGGACTGCCACCAGTGCTAGAGCAGCCTTTAGTCTGAAGGAACATTGTGATCTATTTTTTTTTCATTACTGTGCATCGCAAAGTATCATTATCCTTTAAAAATCTTATGTCTAGGTTCTCCAGAATTATTCTGCAAGTCAGGATCAGGCACAGTTGACTCAAAAAAGGCACTATACATTAAAAAGTGCAATTACTAATATGAGAGTAAAGCCAAAACCAGAAGTCACCAGGCTTCACTGAGTTGCTGAACCACAATCAAGAGTCATTTTAGATAGTGAAGGGTACTGCTGCTGCAGTAGGGTTCTTGTTTTCCATAAGTCCCATCGTAACTGTCTGTCACATCTGCCAGCCCCGTATAGATGCTCCTTATGGTACAGGGAAATCTTAACTAAACATCTGTATTTAGGCACCTGAATGAGCTGCACTGATAGTTCTAAATAGATTTCAGCAGACTGGAACAGGAGCTTAAACAACATACTCACAGACAAACACTTGCATATAGACACAGTAGCCAAATCCCACCTTGAGAGGCAAGTCAGGAGATTTCTGGAAGAAAAGTTGTTTAGAACACTGTTTTAAAGAACAACATATTCATCACCCATCTTTATTGCAAAGATACATATCCCATATCCTTAATGTTTTGAAGGAAATTGTTAGAAGGCCATGCTGTATGAACCTGAACTCTCAGTTTATGCAGTAAACCAGCCTTACTCAGCCTAAAGCATCAAAATTTAATCTGCTCTTATAGAGTTTTCTGGGTTTCTGTGCTGTCTAGCTAACACTTAACTGTATAATGATTGCATATTGCCTCGATGGCCAAGCCCAGAGAGTTGTGGTAAATTGAGTTAAATCCAGTTGGTGGCCAATCACAAGTCGGGTTCCCCAGGGCTCAGTTCTGGGGCAGGTCCTGTTTAATATCTTTATCAGTGACCTGGATGAGGGGTTGAGTGCTCCCTCAGTAAATTTGCAGATGACATGAAATTAAGTGGGAGTGTCCATCTGATTGAGGGTAGGAAGGCTCTGCAGAGGGATCTGGACAGGCTGGAGCGATGGGCTGAGGCCAATTGTATGAGGTTTAACAAAGCCAAGTGCCAGGTCCTGCACTTTGGTCACAACAACCCCAGGCAACACTACAGGCTTGGGGAAGTGTGGCTGGAGAGCTGCCTGGTGGAAAAGGACCTGGGGATGCTGATTGACAGCCAACTGAACATGAGTCAGCAGTGTGCCCAGGTGGCCAAGAAGGCCAACAGCATCCTGGCCTGTATCAGAAGTGGTGTGACCAGCAGGAGTAGGGAGGTGATTGTGCCCCTGNGGGGTCTGGAGAATATGTTGCATAAGGAGCACCTAAGGGAACTGGGATTGTTTAGCTTGGAGGAGACCTCATTTTTCTCTACAGCTACCTAAAAGAAGGTTGTAGTGAGGCTGGTGTTGGTCTCTTCTCCCAAGGAACTAATGACAGGACAAGAGGTAATGGCCTCAAGTTGCGCCAGGGGAGGTTTAGATTGGATATCAGGAAGAAGGTCTCTACTGAAAGAGTGGTTAGGCATTGGAACAGGCTGCCCAGGGAAGTGGTGAGTGACCATCCCTGGAGGTGTTCAAAAGATGAGTAGATGTGGTACTTTGAGACATGGTCTAGGGGTCAGGGAGATGCTGGACAAAGGTTGGACTAGATGATCCTAGAGGTCTTTTCCAACCTGAATGATTCTATGATTCTATATTTTTATTCCTGTATTTAATAGTATTTGTTCAATTGTATTCTGCTATCATTTTTATTTAACAGAAGACACCCAAGAGAAACAGTAAGAAAAGATAGTGAATATGCATTAAAAGGATGAGCGATTTTCCCCACAGATTTGACATAATGTATTTTTAGGCTTTTTTGGTGGGAAAATGGGAACACAACGGCTCACAAATAAAATGTTACTCTCAGCATTACTGCTTTTATGAACTGCAAACCAGAACCACCAGGATTCAGGCAGTATGTAGATAAGAACCATCAGTTTCAAGGCACTAAACTGACAGATTCCTGTAAAGCACGTAGCCCCTAGGTACATGATCCTGCATGGGATCCTATACTGGAAAATATACCATTCCTGCAAAATGTCAGTTCTTCTGTTTTCTGCTCATCTTGACTTTTTTGTGTATCTTACTTCAAGATGCCTTATTTGCTGTGCTCTGCATTAGTTTCTGCAATCATTTCTCAGTCTGTGTGTGTGTCTAGTTCCTTTATTTCCCTTATTTTGCACTGTGAACATAGTAACTGCTATTTGTGGTATGAGTTCTGGTACTATTGTCCATCCTTATTCTTTATGAGATTAAAAGTGAATGAATTCAGGCATTTCTCTATATATCTTTCTAATTTAATGTCAAATTAAGCTATTCTCTAGAATTTACTGGGTATGTCAGCAGAGATTTCAGAGAACTGGTTTAGGGTGCATGTACATCCAAAATATTTATTTACAGTTAAAGCAAAAGAGTTTTCCTTTTCTGGGGTAAATTAATTGGAAGATTTAGCAGGAAAAAAAAATGTGAGGATCAAACTGCTAGGCTATTTTTTCTGGAAGAATGAAGCAGTAGTCTAAGGTGAGCAGTAGCTGAGGAATAGTGTAATATGTGTAGGGGTTTAGGAGGGATTTTTCCCCTAAGTGATTTTATGTTTAATTCCATTGCAGCTTTGCATTGCAACTAGACTCTGCTGAAACAGAATTAAACCATGGGGAAGAGCCAGCATGCAAATATTAGCTGCAAATCCACTGACACATCATCTCTTGGTAACTCCATGTGCTCTCTTGCTTTGCAGAAGAGTCATCTTTTGAAATCTCCTGCCTCTCAGTGAAAGACAGTTTGTCAGGTCAACAGTCCCTTGACACCAGAGGGGAAAGGCTGTGCTGGGCCAGATGACTGGCAAACCACATGTGGTAACTGTGTGCAAGACCTGGCAGGCTGGGAAAATGTAATCTCTGGTCTTTGGGGCTTGTTCTAGGCCCTTACAAAACTCAGTAGGAACTTTCATTTCTGAGTCCTGGCTGAGATCAGCTATGTACAGATTTTCACAATACACAGTTCAGATCCTACTTTAGGCACTCCCTAACAAACATGTTTTTAACCACTTTGTAGCATGCTGCCTTTGTCCTTAACTGGATCTATGGCTGGTCTCTTCCTTCAAGCGTGCAGCTGCACAGGAACCTGTATTTGTCCTCATATTCATTGTGCTTTCAACTGTGTTCAGCTCTTACAAGTGTCTTCTATTTATTATTTTTCTGTTGAGGCCTTTGGTTGCCTATATCTTTGATCTCACTTATCCCAGTATAAATATTCTCTCAAACACTGTACTCAGAAGGTCAGAGGAAGGAACAGTCTTTGCAAATACGCATTGTGTCAGTATCTCAAAAATCAGGGAAGGTCACATTCATAAGGCCAAGCTTTATGCTCTGTTTATAAGACAGTAAGAAGTAGGGAAGCTTCTTATCACTGCACAGAGCAGCTTTGCATGGGAAGGGAGAGGCCCGAGAGAGAGTCAGTCCTGTGCTGTTGCAGTATTGTGGGGATGAACAGATATGTGGGAGGGCGAGGAAGTCACGCTACCCTTTCCTGTTCCAGGCTCTTTCCCATCGGAAGGCTGAGGTGCCTTATAATCCCCATACTGTGGCATTGAGGTGGGAGTGGAGAGTGAGCTGAGGCCAGTCAGGTGTGGCTGGCGAGTGCTGTGTCTTCCAGGTACTCTTCATGGTTACTACAAGGGAGGCTCTTAGACCTAGCAAGGTCTCTGGTGTCCCCCGCAGGACAGCTCCCATGTGGAGCAGGAAGGTAGAGATGTAGCTAGTGCCACTTACTTTTATGCTGTAAACTCTCTTGAGTGAGAGGCAGACTACAACTTGTCTTAAAAATGCCTGGACGCTCTGGGAGCTATATAAATGAGCTGTCATTTCATAGGGGAGATTCAGAGGATGGGTTATTCCAGCCTCATGAACTCAGCTGTGGTACATTTATGCTTTCCAGTAGAGTGTCTCCTACAAAGATGACCTTCCGGTTTCTTTGGAATAAACAGAACATCAAATGTGACTAAAAGCCCACTCCCACAAAATGTTACCTATTACTTCTGATACAAAAATAAATTGTTTAACAGAATTAGTATTAGAAGTACATGGTGTCTCATGCCCAGAAGCATACGGTGAGATCTGTATTGTTAAGGATCTGTTTAAAACAGCTCTAATTCTAAATACCAGTCCCTCCTCTGGCATGAATCCTCACAGATGCTTATTCAAGACTGTCTGCCTCCATAAATTGTGGATCTGGCCCTGGTGTTTTAAAAGTTAAGTTTTAATTGTGGAGCAATTAGAATATTTGTCCTCTCTGGGGAGATCCTAAGGTCCCTGGGTTTTATATGTTTTCAGCATCTACAGATTCTTTGTTATCCATGCCCTGGTAAAAGAGGAGAGGGATCAGTGGCTGCAGTCAGAAGGTAGTGTTTGCAATAAGGAGATTCTAGCAATTTTATTTTAGTTTAAAAAAAACCCTAAACCTAAAGTATGATTATAACTTGATTGGCAATGATAGTGCCAAAGGGCATTAGAGGAAAAGGTGACCTTCAAGATTTATAGTTGAGGAGGGCATTAACAAGTCTGCATGCTTTTCTCCCAGAATGATATAGCCCCCACATAGGGGAGCTGCTCTCACACAGTGTCTTCCCCAGCCATGACCCAGCACGCATGACGTACTGGGTAGTACTAGTGCACTAGCCATAAGAAAACCAGTTGTTAAAAATTAGGCAAGCTGTTTTGTTTACCAGTGTGCAAATTTTCTAAGTATGACTGCTACCAAAATGACTGTTAGCTGCCTCAGGAGTTTGTAAGGAAAGTGGTTAAGAAGTTCCATCTTTATTTTCTGTCAGTGTCCTCAATGAACTGTCTTTCTATCATTACATATGGGATCCATAGGGGAGCATTTTAGGAATCTGCATTGCCTGCCCTTGATGCCTCCACTCCCCTATAGAGAATAAATTAATCTCTGTTCTGCCCTTCTTCACATGCTGCCATTCAGGCTTTCCCTGCGTACCTCATCAATGGAGAGTAAGTGCAGCACAGAATTTGGTCCTTTCACTTCAATTTTTACGGTTTATTCTTATATAAACATATTTCAAGGAGTTTTATAAAAGCTGCATAATTCAATACAGCTTTTGGCATGATGATAAGAACTGAGAAGAGAGCAAAAAAATCCTTTCACTCTGATTTCAAAATGAAAGAGTAAAAAGTGTCCCAGACATCTGAGATGGGAAGATCCAGAAAAGACTTCTTAGCAGTTCCCTATCTACATAAACAGGGAGACAAATGAGCCAATATGAAATGCTGTGAAAAGCCACAGTAGCTCCAACCTGTACTTTTCAGGGTCTCAGAAGCTGAAAAAACTTTTTAAACTTTCCAGACAAGAAATGGTAATCTGCAAAACCAACCCTGGAAAACACTGATTTTGGTTTTTTTTTAAAAAAAATTAAAAATAAATAAAAAAAATGTTCAGGGAATTCTAATTAAATATTTCATTTGAGGTTATGTATTTAGCAAGCAAAGAGTTATTCAGAGTCACTTGGAAAATTTAATTGCAAGTCACTATAAGAAAACAGTGAGGAGTCCATGTTGTTACTTAATGTAACCGTACCAAGTTGTCTGAGATGTGGTGCTGTATCTCACCTGGTTTCCAGCTGCTGCCCCAGACAGGCACTGGTCTGCCATAGCCCTGTGTCTCATCTGTCAGCCCTACATGGATGTCTTGGATACTTTACAGCACCCCACCCTCCTTGGAGGCTGCAGCTGACCCAGGACATTTCTTTGCCACCTTTTTGAGGCCCAGAACTGAAACTCATTCACCAGTGTATGGTCTGTGGAAGTCAAAGGTGAAGTTCAAGAAATCTGGCATCCATCTGGCTGTTCTGTCTGGTTTCCCATTTACCTGCTGAGCTAACTGCCTGGTCTGGTTTGGGAACCCTGTATAACTAGCTCTGGCTCTGCCATGAGAATGACCTACAGAATTAGCTTTACATATATTTCATAAGCTCTGGATGGAAACTTCAGAGCAAAAGCAGACAGATACCTGGACAGAGTCCCAGGTCTTTGGGAGAGGGGTAGGTGTGGGGGGAGATTTCTGCAAGTTTTTTCTACTTGGGAAGAGATAGACTGGGTATTGTATTCAGTGCACATGTCTTTTTTACAAATGTTCTTGCATTAAGTAAGTATAACCATCCATAATATAAACTCTAAATAACCCACCACATGGTATGAATCTAAAGGTATGTAAAATTAGAAATAGTTCAATTGAAGTCTGCCAGAACCTAGTTTCCTTCTTTCTTTTTTTTTTTTTCCTGTAATAGAAAGAAGAAAATTATACCCCTGGACTTCTTACTTCTCCCAACTTTCAGTTTGACCATGGGGCATTCACGTGAGTGAAGATACACACAAATCATTGTAAAGGGTCCAAGAGCCAATTACAACTTCAAACGTGTGTGAATGAAGATCTACACAGGAAAATTAACCACTTCCTCCAACTATTTAAGCAAATGATAACATCTTGCCTAGATGAACAGGATCAAAACATGCCAATATGTTTTACAGCCCTGTTATCACATCTAATAGAACCTGATTCTTTTCAGGCACATGCCTTAATAGAATCATAGAATAATAACAAGACATTGCATTTTGTTTACATTTCCGCATAAGAAACTTAATGCTCTTTAGTCAGGGATGTATCTTAACTGTGCCACTTTAGTTGAATTATGTTTTTAAAATGCTTACCTTCCCAAAGCATATCACATTAAATTAACAGACAGCAAAAAGAAAATTAAGTTTCGGTTAATTTTCATATTATAGTAATGGGTTGTAAATTTATAATGACATTAAAAAGCAAATCACCTACAACAAGTACCGAGAAGTTGTCAGTAATTGAGATACTTTTTTTTTTACATTTCAAGGACTATATTGTGAGGTACTTTCAGGGTCAGATACAGCTTTAATCTGGGTTGGGGCCCAGCAGTGCAGCTACACAAATGCTCCCCTCCCATGTCATGCTGCTCTTCTGGCTGGTGTTAATAACAGCAGGATGGCCATATCATCTTTACTCTTCCTCATAAGCACACGTCTGACTTCCACCATCAGAGTTCAACAGTTCTAGGTTGGGGGGTTTTTTTGTATTCCCATTCTTAAATCTGGCTGTAGAAATTGCACATTTGATTGTTATACTTTTGATTGAAAAATACTATGTGAAGACAGGTAATGCTAGATTTGAGGAAGGGTTTGCAGGCCTTCCATGGATCTAGGCCCAGTCCTGCAAACTGCAGGCTCTTACTTAAGACCCACAGCCACATGGAACTTAACAGCAGTCCATGACAATGTTTGCAAGATAAGAGTATGCACTGCACAGGCCCCTCTTTCTAGAGAAATTAGCTTTGTATTTATGGCCTTTGCAAAACAGCTGTAGTCTTCATTTTTACCTTTGGAAGAAGAAAAAAAACCCAAAACCTGAACTTGAATATTTCCAGCAAATCTCCAAGGAAACTCCCATCTAAATTATGCAAACCATCAAGTTTATGGCTATGGCTGTTAAACTCAGTTGCTGTCTAATTGTATTCATGCTTCAGCTTGAGCTGTAGGAAAGGGACTGTGCCATATTATAATTGGATTAAAAATATAGTATGCCCCATGTAGAGACCCTGGTTCTCTCCCAGGACTAGATGACAGAGGGATTTGGATGGAAGTGAACAGGCTGTCATCACTTCTTCCTGTACTGAAAAACTAACTGCAAATATAAGACTCTTCTCCCAGGCTGACCCTATTTTTGCCTCACACCCTCATACTGGATTCTTCCAGCCATTTGTAAAAGATCCAGCCTTTCTTCTTCTCTGATAAGATAATGATGAGTCCCTGGAGTTTAGGGACTGTCTTTACTTGAGCTTTCCCAGCATGGGCTGGTTGACTTCCATAGCCCTATACAATAGTCACCAGCGTTGCCCCAGCTGTAGGGTCTGTAATGCGCTCCCAATAGTGACACCAACCACAACACCAGGAAGACGTAGGGTTCACTTGAAAAGCACCCTAGGCTAAAGGGAAGTCAGGACATTATCTGAAAGTTGGGACTGATATAGTCTTTTCCAATTTATTTCAGTCTGGACCCCAGCACAAGGTCTAGCTGCATTAGTACTGCCTATTTAGCAGGCACCACCTGACTTTAGTCTACACTACATGGGACAAGTTTCCTCCCCATCAAACTGCATCCATATAACCTTGGCTCAACATCTCCTTCAGGCCTCATGTGGTATGCCTTGACCTCAGGTGTCATCATTATTCTGTGTAACTTTTTCAGCTTAAAGTTTCTAAAATATTGCAGACCAAGGCTGCAGCCCACCAGAGTTATGTTTTTACGGCAAGACTGTGAGGTCCATGTTTCATGCTGTGGACTGTGACATAAAAGCATATGGGGGAGTTTGAGGATGAAAAGCCTGCTGGAATAGCATTAGTGAATTGTATAAGATGGAGAGAAACAGAGCTGGCACAGGCCTGACTTAAACTATGCTTGGGCACTATCTTGGACAGAGCTGTTTGGAGAGGTCCGGAACAGAGCCAGGGATAATATAAATCAGTAAGTAGTATAGGTGATAGAGGATCCAGTACTGGAGCTCACTTCTGGTCCTCCTTTCCTTAGCACCACAGAAATATTCAGAGATGGCATTGGCACAGCTTGTGTCTGCTGCATGCAGTTAACATCTGCAGGCAAGGACAGTCTGCCTATAAATTGCACTGGGCCAAATGTTCCACATCACTGCTAAATTTAAGCTGTGCTGCTCATACAAAGATAAGAAGAGAGCTTGTGCTGCCCACTGAGTGCCCTGTGCTGCCCTCCCAGCTCAGAGCAGGTCACCAGCAGCAGAAGCAGGTTTGGAGTGCAACACAGTAATTTAGCATTTCTCTCTGCCTGAAACTATGATTACACGTAGGGGCAGTTGGTTATCCACTAGGATCCCACTGGCCCACATTCCCCAGGGCCAGAAGTTCAGGCTTGAGCCCACGTTCCTGCTCCTTAAGGCTCCTGCTTCCCCAGAATGCGCCTGCTGCGAGGCTGGATCCCCCCTTTCTGGCAGGAGGGCTCGGCAGTGTGACACAACCCACATATATTTGGCTGAGCACCTGATTAGCTGTTGGTGGTTTTGGTTTTCACCTCTGATGAGGGCAGAGCTAGGGTCAGAGGGATAGGCATGACAGGATTCAGGAGCTTAAAGTGTACGTACACAGAGCCATAATCTTCCTTGAAGCCATTTCTGTGGGTTCACGCAAGCGCAGCATTTGTGCACTCACTGCCAACAAGCATCACTTTTCTACTGTTTTCCATTTCTTTCACACATGACTTTCTGAAAGGACTGAATAAAATGAATTATATTACACTTTTATTAAATAACTTTGTTTTATGTTAGTATATGGCTCAGAATTAGCAGCATATGTCCCATTTCTGGATATTTTTAAGCTGGAGTGGACAAGGCCCTATAAAATACATGTGGGAAACCATCAGAGTTGGCAGAAGAGATGTCTTCCTGTGAAAAATGGTGACACTGGCTGCTATCAAAACCAGCCTAAAACTACCTTCAAAAGGGCTGGGATTTTACCTCAATGGTTTGAAGAAACCTTTCCCATTTAAATGTTCTCTGATTCTTTAAATGAGCAACACTATTCATCTTAGGTCTGTCACATAAAGAAAAAAAATGTACATATGAGTTTAATCCCTTTGTTGGTTTATAACTTTAGAACTCGGGCAGGAGAGTCACAAATCCATGTAGACATCTCTGAGTGCTGACTTTTGCATTTGGATTTCTGATTTAGTTGAAAAATATATAAAAAACTTGCATAGCCAGACAGCTCCCTATTGGCTACACATCTGTACGGGCTCAAGAGCATCGTATATTTCTGCAAAGATCTGGAATAAATTGTGCTCAATGAATTGGCCCCTCGTATGCTTGTTTCAAACAGCAGACTTGGATGAACTCATGTATCATGGGAGCATCAACGGCAAATCAATACCTCTTTGGTCAAATCTAGCAGGAGCTGCCATCATAAATGTGGAAGACATGTAGATGCAGAAATAAATAATTTTAGGGAGATTGAAATGTACTTGCAGATTAGTGGCTGCAAGATATGTTCAGCTTCTCAGGCACTAGTTTTGCATTTTGAAAAATCCACAATGGCTCTGAAGAAAAGTAGTTTCTATGGTTGGGATTCATCTACCTGACCTCAGTCTTAGCCATCTAGAAAAGAGGTACCTGGTCCGAGTCATCCATCTACAAACATCATTGGTAGGGAGCTTCATGGCACTTTCATAATGGAATATGTTGCCCTGTGAGATTGCTTCTTTTTCCATTGAGAAAAGGGGAGTTTTATCCAGCTAAAATTAGGAATCTACAGCTAAATGTGTATTCAGTAGACGCCTTACCCAGCCCACATGCATAAACAGCAAGTGAACGTACAATACTAACAGCAGATTTATTAGTGGTTTTGTTTTTGTAACTTCATCACACCTTAGTCTGAAGACCTGACTCAGCTTCTTTCATTAGACAATGTGTCTTATCTGTCTTATTCACCTGATCCAACCTTGTTTCTTTAACAGCAGGATATTGTACTCCATTTTTCTCCTGTGAACGTAAACAGTTCTCTGTTTGCAATTGCTAACTCAACCAACAGCCAGTCTCTTACTCAGCTGCTCAGCTGAGCATTCACCCATATAGACTGCTCGCATGTTGCTATGCAGCTTTCAAATGTGAAAGTTTGGTTTTCTTTCATGACTGGGATTCTGTGAGAGTGGGTAAAAACGGTGCACAGATTTATGAATCCTGCTGTTCACCAAGCCTAATTTTTGGCTCTACTTCAACCTCTTTCTCTTCCTGTTTTCCCAAGAATGTTCTCCCTTTGGAAGCCAGCTTCATTAATGCAAAGTTAAAAATTAGCCAGAGACTCCCTCCCACCTTCTTAGCTAGCTCACATCCTCAATAGGAGCCTTGCAGGTCTGTCCCTACCAAGCCAGGCTCCTTTCCAGACCTCTCTGGTCAGAGTTGGTTCCTCCTCCTGCTGCCTGATATCCTGTGTGCAGCACAAGCTCAAGTCCCTCAGCTCTTCTAAGCTCCATTTCCTCTCTCTGATCTCCTTGCTGAATTTAGGTGACCCATAATGTTTCCCAGAAGGTCCAATTATGACGTGAACCAACCTTCAGCACATCTGCAAAGTGAACTGTAGCTAGCACAGGTGAGACAGAGCCTGTAGCAACTCCCTTCCATGCCAAGTGGCATGTATTTAGACTTTCAGAAAAATGTAAACCATTCTCATATCCCCACTTCAAAAGACAGAGGACTATATTTATTTGTGGTTTTTAATAAATAACTAGTCCCACTTATACCTGGCTAATATTAATATTGCTACTGTTAGGTTAGTTACAGTAGAAGTGTGATGAACATTGTAAATTGGCAAAAATATTGCTAAGAAAAGTAATCCCTGATTTCTCATCGCTTGTTCCTGCCTCACAGCACCCCTTCCTGTGCGAGTACAACAGCAAAACGAGCTTCCCTGGGGAGGGAATCCATCTGAAGATTGTTTTTTGCTGGGCAAGTTTAAACCCAGATCAGCTTCTCACTGCAGTTCTCTGCACAACTACAAAGGAGGAGGTGGTGCAGAAGTGGGAATGCGGGATGAGATTGGGAGAAGGTGGGACCGTGTCTTTCAGCACCAATGCCACTTTATACTGACTTTCAGTGTCCATTGAATTGCAGCTTCAATTAGCTTACCTGACATTAGTCCAAAGGAAAATCTGAATGGCTTCTCTTACAGAGATCCTGAAAATTAAAAAGAAATAATGTCATTTTATGGTGGAAACCATTCTCAGAAAAAATCTGTTGCTTGAGGTAATTACATTTTCTTCAGTTCCTGTCAGATTCACCGCTCCCCCCCCCCGGGATTTTTCTGTGAAGCTCTTAGTGGTTCCATAATTTTAAAAAAAGAAGCTTTTGTCACTTATAAACTGTCAGAACACAGTTGGTAGCTAAAAAAAAAGTGTATACACCATCTGAAATAGTTAATGCAGAATGATAAAGCTGTACTTCACTCATCCAGGAAAAATACCAGCCCTTTCTGTACTCCAACATCAACATGTTTACCACTGGGCTGGAGGGAAGACAACACCCTAGGTATACTCTTAAGAATAAAGTTATTTTGACCTGCCGGAATTTTCATTGCTTTTACCCTCACAAATACAGTACAGATGTGGGTATTAGGAGAAAGCATTTGAAAAGCCATAAAACTGCTACTCATTTTATCATCTACTTATAGTCTCTATATGATCACCCTGTCTTTAGCTACAGCAGCACATTAGTCAGCTGTGCTCAGCACTGACACATTGCAGATGAACTGCTCTGTGCGCTGCTCCTGTGGTGCTCTGAAGCTGATAAAACTCAGCAGCTGTTATTTTCACTGGCTTATGCAGTGCATGGTGGGTGTTCTGGTCACTTTATAAATATCACCTTTACACTTCCAAATGCTTAGAAGCACATTTATTTCTAACAGAGTATCTCCATTTAGGTGCAATGTGTATTTAGTTGGTGTTACATAAAAAAGGTCAGTTCTGAGGGCAAAACTTCTTCCCAGAATGACACGTATGAGAGTGAAAATATTTTTGTATTTGTATCCTAGGAACATACACCTAAGTCTGGTCAAGCATTCGCTGTGGGAAGAGCCACACTTGTGGAAGAGGCTGCAGCGCCCAGCTGCTGAGCCTGGTCCTTGGCTAAAAAGTCCCAATCTCAGAGCTGAGCCAGAAGAACCAGCCACAGGGGTTGCCTCCACCATGCCAGTGCTAACCCACCCACACTAATTCAGGTGTTCTTCATTTTGTAAGTGAACTGGGCTGACTCTATGCTTTCAGGACAAAGGACAATCCCAGCTGGCCCTCTGTGGGAACATTAACCTGTAGCAGGAGAATAAGAAGAGGCTGGAAGGAGCAGTAGGGGAAATATAGAGATCTGCAAAATGCTGGGTGCCATGGAGAAGGATTGACTACTTGTCCCTTTCAGTATAAGACTGATGGGCTATAAGAAAGCCAGGTTGAAAACAAACATAAGGAAGTGATTCTTAAAGCAGCAAGACACTGTGGCTACATGAGTTTAAAGGGAGAGTGGATAAGCACTTGGAGAGGGATCCACTATGGGTTAATAAACAAAAAAATACATCAACAGGCTCAAAAAAATGCCTCTAGTTGAGAATGACCAGAGGCTGTGGAAATACTTTACAACTCACTTGCCTGTTCTTGTTCATCAACAGTCATCCCATTGCAGCCACAGTTTTCCTTCTCCCTGAGAGAGACCAGAATGTGGTCCCCCATTGCCACAATACAGGCAGACGAGTTACGTGTTTTGGGGGCAGCTGCAAGATGAGTAGACCCAAAATGCTGGAGATGAGCTTTATTCTAGGAAAACACTGGGGGTATCCCCTGCTACTTTTGGAGTCGGAATATGGATTTGGGGTAGTCTGATCTAAACCAGTACAACCGTCCTTGGGCTCAATATCCAGCCAAAGCAATGGACAATTAAGTGCCAGTAATCATGTGATTGTGCTCAAAACTATGCTCCTGAGAGCCTCTGCTTGTTATTCATGAGCATTTTACATGAGTCTCTGAAAGTTTCTTAAGCATCTGTAATTGCTCCATGCCTGGCTTATGCCTAAGCTCCATTAATATCCATTCTCCAGGTATTTCTCTGCCAAGTATGTTCTCTGCCATGGGGCTCATCCCCACGGGCAGTCACACAGCAGCAAACCACACCCTCCGTGCTGGGCAGCAGCAGCTTCCACCCTCCTTTGTACAATGGTGGTAGGTACTGATAGCAAACTGGTAGCTTTTTGGGTTGTTTTACAACAGAGCTGCTAGTGAGGAAGGACAGAGCGGCAGTTTAGCAGTGTGGGTTATGAGGGGCCAGTGCTCAAGCTCCACCTTGACCCTCTTTTATTCAGCAGTGTTCATCCCCACAGTTCCTGCCCTGCCTTGTTGATTAGTCTGATAGTTAATATCCGCACCAGGAAGAGGAGGGACCAAGGTCTGGGTACATGTAAGTGAGGGGATTTTAAACCCTATTTCCCACAGTGGAGGGATAAGTGAAATGTTTATTCCCACTGCCCATCTCTCTCCCCACGTGGCAGCAGCAGAGCTCAGGTATAGTTGCCCTTGGCAAACAGGAATGTCCCACTTGCTTTGCCCTCGTGAGGACTACAAGGAGCATGCCCTCCACAACATTCCATGGCTGTTACCCTTTCTTCTGCTAGGTTGCTGGAAATACTTTTCCAGTCCAGAAACTAGTACAAGTAGAGAGCAAATATTTGTTTGTGGCAATCAGCTAGGGTACAGGGAGGGCAGTATATAGGCAGGCTCCAAATCTTTGTTCCCATTGTGCTATATAGACTATACCCAATTTTTTGTCCCAGGCCAAAACAGCGCTGAGACATGGCCAGAAGCTCAGCACCTTTTCCCAGAATGGCAAGGCTACAGAATGATGTTCCTTTCTCCAAACATTTTCCCTAATGAGACATTGAATCCTCTTCTAGCACAGCTTGAAGACAAGGTATATTACATTTCCCCAAAGAGCTTCTCAGCTCATAGTGAGGCAACACCTGTCTGTAAGACATGAGAGTTTAAACTCTTCCTCCACTATGGTGGGTAAGAGCAGGGACAGCCCTAAAAATTATTTATATTAGCAGTTAATTTTATAAACACAGATCATTTAGTGGGTCTGGTGGATCAGACCATACATCTATCCTCTGCCTATACCAAGCACCAGACACTCTCAAGAAAAGTGCAGGGTAAACGCTGAAGGGACATGATGAAATTGCGGTCTCCCCAGAGACAAAGTTCTTCCTAATCTTCATCAGTTCCTGGTTGGATTTTGTCTTGAATCTGAAGGGCTTATATGAAAAGAAGAAAAAGAAAAGGAAAATGAAAAGGAAGGGAAGGGAAGGGAAGGGAAGGGAAGGGAAGGGAAGGGAAGGGAAGATTATGACAACCTAATCAAGTTCAAATTAGATCAACACATTCTGTGAACACATCTAGCATGATTTCTAAACATGCAATCTCTCCCAAGCCTGGGGGCTTCCTAAGGTCCCACTCCACCAGGGCCATCCCATCAGCACTGTCACGTGCAAACAGCAACAGCAGCAACCAGAGAAGTGCAGAATCCAACCATCCCACTAGCACCAGCTGGGGACAAAGGCTTACTGACTTACAATCAAGCTTTTTAAAAATAATTATCAGGTTTGATTGGCTTTTGGAGCTAACTGCTACAAGATCTCAGTCTCCTCTTCCCCTCTGCAGTCCAGACACTCGAGGGGAGTGAGAGCATCCCAAGTCTACTCCACTGAACACTCCAGCACTACGTTTGCAAGGCTTCATTGTCCCAATACCCTTGGTGGGTGCCAACGCAAACAAGAAGCAGTGAGCACAGTGCAGATGGGGGAAATGGGCTTCTCCCAGCGGGCTGACGGAGACAGAGTGGCGCGTGGCACTGGCCCGGCAGCCCCTCCTTACCCGAGAGGCACCAAGCTGGGACAGCAAACCACTGCAGGTGCAGAAAAGCCATGGAGCTCCAGTCTCCCCACAGATTTCCTACGTTCCTTCCAAAGTCACAATATTTTAATTGATATTTCTTGTGAGAATTCAACAGGTGCAACATAAATCCCACAGATTTTGCTGAATCCCACAAAACCTTGACTTTCATTTTGGAATGAGGGAGGGGAAGAAGTTTTCTTGCTCTTTGGGTTTTTAGCCTTGAGCTACAGGAGACAGAAAAAGTGCTGTATTTGCTCAAAGTGCTGCCAGATTAAAATAAGCAACTATTCATCTTATTTTTCTGAAAGGATGGTTAACTCATTGAGAAAAACTCATTGACTGTAAAAACACATTCAATTATAGCAGAGGTACAGTAGGGACAAACTTGGCTTTTCCTTATGCATCCTGGAGTGCGGGGCAAAAGCTCCCACATCCGTTTCTTCCCTTTCAGACACACTTGGCAGAAAAGATAGGACAGCAGCAGTGTCAGGAAGAGAAACTCTGGATTTATGGATACACACTAGAACCCTGTTAGAAACAGTTAACAGACCCATTCTGCCATGGTTTTAGTTATGAGGTGAGTGGTACTAGAAGTAACAAAGGTAGATGTCACAACATATGATTTCTTTATCATTAAGTCATGATATATCTCCTCTTGGTTTACTCTGTACTTGACCAATGGCTCAGTATCTTCAGGGCTCCACATGGTACATATATAAACAATGAGCAGATAGGGTGGCAGCTGTTGGAAATAAAGACAGACTTCCACTCCTTGTTTTTGCAATTGTCCATGTATAATATTCCTCTAAGAAAATTCCTTATAAGGGTTTGTTAGAGGGTTTGGAGGTTTTAATGTTTTTGTATAAAAAAATGTTAATCCACCCCAAAACTTCAGACCACATAAGGAGACCGTATTTCTAGCACTTAGGAAGTGAGCAGCTGATAAGCTGCAAATCTGGGTGTTCTTCTCCACACTCCTGTACCCACTTCTCCCCTCTTTTACCTCATTTTCAGTTTGGTTTGTGTGTGTGGCATGGATCCTGCACTGATGCCAGGCAAGTCCCCTATAGGAAGGACCAGAGGTCTATCTGCTGACAGATGTCTATCAACTGATGGATGACATTTGCATCTTTAGGAAAAAAGCATTTTTCTTTTAAAATCAATACTATTGCTGAGCACCAATAACCAATAACAACAGCAACAATAAAAGTGCTGGTAGTAGTAATGGAATGCTAACGTTGATAGTAATAACAAAGAACTTTACTGAGAACTTTACTTTAAAGATCTTTAAGTCCTGTGACACTGATTTCACTTAGCACAGTGATACATGTGATTTTTAAAGGAGGAATAACAAACTCTGTAGAAGGAACAATCCCTCTGTTCTTTCCATTACATGTATCAAAGGCACTTTTTTTTTCCCACATAAGATCTGATTTTTTTCAGAGGATGAAAGTTGAAATCTCAAAATTTTTTGTAACTTCAAACCTGAAACAACCCAAAACACAAAAGATGGAACAACAGAAGCAAAACACTTATCTTACTCGTCCTTGATGCCTTTTGTCTATACCTTGGCTTAAAAGCAGCCTAAAAAATATCCCATTAAAAAAAAAGAAAAGAAAGCTTAAAAATATATGCTTAGGTACTTAAATGCATTGTTCTGACTTTCTAAACATTTTTTTCCTGATGTTTAAACAAAAAGTGATGACCATTGATAATCTCCAACAGGCAGTGCATGTTCATGAGTCTGGAACTTTTGACAAAAAGACAATTTGCAGAAAATTCCTGTTTAATTCTAAATAATCTTTGCCCTCCTCTAAAAGCCCAAGGAACTCTCTAATACCTGTTTTTACTGTACGGGTCCCAAAGCACGTCACGGTGAGAGTCAGCATCATTATCCTCATTTCCTGTAGTGGAAGTCTGAGAGACTTGCCCCAGGACAAGCAACACACCAGTCATGGAACTGAAACAAGAGCTTTCCCCTGCTAGTCTCAGCTTGATGTTCTTTGCTGTGTGACCAAAAAGTGGGTCTCCAAACTGAGATGGGATTGATACACCTGATTTTGGAAGAAATGGTGACAGTAAAGCCCTCCTCCGAGAACCAGGAGAAAGACTGGCACTTCTCCAGAGGGAATTGCTGTGAGATGTTTTGTTGAGTGACAGGCAATGTCAGGGGGCCCAAAGAGACTGGGACCAGGCACCTCCCTCCTCATTTCCCCCTAACAAACTAGATTTATCTACTTTATAAAGAACAAAAAGCTGAGAGAATGCTACCTAAAGTTTAACTAGGGAGCAAATAGAAAGTTTAGATAAAAGTCTTTCAAGGAAAAATAATGAGCAGAATTACAGTAGAAACAGTTGCTATATGGATAAGGCAAAATATTTGACAAGGAAAACATCTCTGAGAAGAAAGCACAAGGGTAGAGCTATTACAGCCTCTGAGGCCTTTTCCCTCAGACTTCTTATTTTATAACATATTTCTAAAACACAACACCCACAACTGTTTTTCTTCATCTATCAAAGCATAAAATTGCCAGTCCTTTGACCTAACTTAAATGAAGGAAGTAGCAATGTTAGGTTTAATTAAAAACAGCAAATATTTGTACAGCTGTCCCTGGTTTCACAGCACAGAAATAGGTTTAGCATCAAATCTTACAGTTTTAAATCCTCTGGGAACCATATACAAAAACATATAGGATCCTTCTGGCTGACTTGCCAAAGCCAGAAATGCCTTTTTTTGGAGTTATTTCAGGTGGGGCTCATTCAGGCTTCCCGTTTCCAACCCGCTGTTTTCCTACTTGAGATTTTTTTTTCTTTTTTCCGTGCTCCAAATGCGGTACTGTCAGCTTGACAGGTTTGGATGCATTTGATGCATTTTGAGGTTGTGAATAATAATAATAGTAATAAAACTGAGGGTAGGCTGAGAAGTTTTAACTTGGTAGCAGCCGTGGCTTTTTGGTGGAAACCCTGACAGCCAGACCCAGCTGGGCGTTTCCAGGGGTCTCTGCCTCTCAGTGTGGGTGTCACTGGGAGGTACCTGGCATGGATGCAGGAGCATCAACCAGATCTGTGCCGAACATCCCTAACACCGGGAGGGGTTTGGAATGAAAGATTTCACTCCTGGCCCTTGCTCTCCTTTTAAATTACACATTGAAACACGTTGTAAAATCCTTCAGCACCAAGCTTTATAACATAGCCTCTGGAGGTCTGACTCCATGCGCACCCCACCCCCTCGAATGGGCCAGCCTTGGCAAGCTTGCTCCCAGCAGGGACCATGGGAGGATTTACACCACTTCATGTGAAAGGCTTTGCAGCCCTGAGCTCTGCACCCACCTGCCCATCCCTCCCGGGGACCCGCAGGTTTCAACCTGCTGAAGCCAGCCTGGAGGGGCTGGGGAAGTGGGTGGGGCAGATGGCCACCCACCACAGCACTAGAGATAAGCGGGAAGAAGAAGAGAAGGGGCCAAACCAGGTTTAAAAAGCTGCAGCCAGGTCTGGAGCAGGAAGGGAGCCGGGACGTCTGATGATGGCCAGTCCGACCGCTCTGCTTGTGTCCATCAGGCATCAGGCAGAAGCTCTGCGCACCCTCCAGGCTGCTGCAGACTCCCAACCTCCTCGAAGCCCTCCACAGCCTTCCCACACCCAAACCTTCACAGCTAGCAGTTCTGGCCCAGCTTGGCACATCCCAGGAGAGGAAACGGAGATGTCCAAGTCTGGTGGGGCTCAGGACTTGGAGGAAGAGAGAAAAACCCCAGGAAAAAGCCCTAAGGAAGGAGAAGAGAGTGGAGACCTATCTGCTCTCAGTCCAGGTGAGCCCAGACCAGAAAGACTGACCCAGCCAGGGCTGGTGAGGTGTGAGACACTTCGAGAGTTGGCTCTGCGCAGCAAAATGTCCCGACTAGTAGAAGCAACTTCTCAGCTTGTACAAGTAGAACAGACTCTCTTGCTCCCTCTCCTACAGCAGCATCCTCTTCCTCTCCATCCAAAAGTAAGTAAGAGAAAGAGACAAAAGTACACTTATCTCAGGCTTTTGGCAGAAGGGCAGTGGGCAGTCATCTCAAAGGGGGGAAAAGGATCCTAGGACAAGAATTAGCAGGGCTCATTGAAAAAGCTTTAAACTGGATTCGAAGGAGGATGGGTAGGCTTGCTAGAGAGGAGCCTGGGTGCAGCATGTCAGCACTTGTGGGACAGTGCTAGTAAGTTCTTTCAGTCTGCTGTCTCAGTGGAGGTGGGGGATGCTGATCCATGCAGCAGCAAAGACACATGTTTTATTGATAGGTTAGTAACCGTGGAAGCAAATGAGAACAGTCAGGTAGGAATTAGGGCTTCTCCCCGCAAAAAGGTGGCAGGACCATTAGCCCAGCTGAACTGCATCTACACCAATGCACACAACGTGAACAACAAACAGGAGGAGCTGGAGGCCATTGTGCAGCAGTAAGCTATTATATAGTTGCCATCACAGAAACATGGTGGGACAACTTGCACAACTGGAGCATTGCAATCAAAGGCTACCAACTTTTCAGAAGGGATAGGTAAGGAAGAAGAGGTGATGGGATGGCCCTCTGTGTTAGGCAGAGTTATGAATGTCTACAATGTAATGATGGTGATGATAAGGCTGAGTCTCTATGGTTAAGAATCAGGAGGAAGGCCAAAAAGGCAGATATCATGGTGGAAGTCTGTTATAGACTGCTGAACCAGGATGAAGAGGCAGATGAAATACTCTATAAGCAGTTGGGAGAGGTTTCACAATCACTACCCCTTGTTCTTTTGGGGAGTTTCAACTTCCCAGATGCCTGCTGAAAATACAGCAGAGAGGGAACAGTCCCAGAGGTTCCTGGACTGTGTGGAAGATAACTTCCTGACACAGCTGGTGAGGGAGCCAACTAGGGAAGGTGCCCTCCTGAACCTGCTGCTTGTGAACAGAGGACTTGTGGGGAATGTAACAGTTGGATGCCATCTTGGGCATAGCGATCATGAAATAATAGAGATTTCAGTTCTTGGAGAAGTAAGAAGGGAAGTCAGCAGAACTGCCACCTTGGACTTCAGGAGGGCAGACTTTGGCCTGTTCAGGTGACTGACAGAGTCCTTTAGGAGGCAGTCCTGAAGGGCA
>VZZY01019168.1:6295-22452 GCA_013400335.1 Eurystomus gularis
AAATTCTTCACTATGAGGGTGGTGAGACATGGGAACATGTTACCCAGAGAGGTTTGTGGTTGTCCCCTCACTGGAAGGCCAAGTCAGATGGTGCTTTGAGCAACCTGGTCTAGTGGAAGGTGTCCCTGGCCGTGGCAGGGAGTGTGGAACTAGATGACCTTTACGGTTCTTTCCAACTCAAATTATTCTATGATTTTATGATATTTTTGTACAAGTTATTTAAGAGAAAACCAACCAAAAGAAAGACGTCCAACCCTGCTGTTCCAATTACACTTACAAGATGAGTCTCCCACATGCAGGGAGTGAGGCTTTCCATACAGCCCTGACCATTGGAATCTCATGCTGCAGCCCTCTCCTTGTCAAGGGCACCTGTGGGATTGACTTTTCTCCACACAACTGCCTGTTTCCACATCTGCAGAAGCTTGTCTCTGAGATACTGACATCAGGATCTTCAGCATAAACCTGCCGAACAGTTCTAAAAACCCAGATTCAAATAAAAGCTCAAACTAACCATAGGTAAGAGGGATGCATATTCACATGTGATTGTGCACCACAGCAACAGTCGCTTGTGCATAGACTGTACAAACCTCTTAACAACCCATTTTCTCTTACATGGATAACTACAGCATTGTACTGTCTTTTTCTGCTCATCCTGACACTACAGTTTTCTCGTGCAAACATCCTGCAGCCAAAATCATACTCTCAGACCAAACAAAGGTATAAAATCTGTTATCTTCAGTTTTCTACAATTTTGCCCTTTTTATCAATTTGAAGTTATCTTACAATAGTCACAACTCTTGGCAGTAAAGATGCTAGCTGTCATCTAGTATACCTTTCACAAAAAGAAAATTAAGAAGGAGGCATGGGCAGGAGGGCTGCTTGTTCTTCCAGTAGTTTTTCCTGTATGGATGATTGAAAATGATGGAGAAGAGTGGTAGTTCCCTCTGCAAACTCCAGACATAATCCCAGAATACTGCTGCTGGCTATTTCTGTGGAAGAGCTAAAAAACCTGTCATCATGGCTATTGTTCTTCAAAAGCTACTGTTCATATTCAGAAAAGCCTTGCTCCCATTGTGCCACACGTGGGGCAGGGCACAGCTGTAACGTGCAGTGGCCCAGCCAGGCTGCCACACATTTGGATCTGCCTACTTAAAAAGAAACAAACCACATTAGGACAACACGACAAGAAAAATCCGATATCCTCTAAACTAGTAATGAAAAATAATAAACTGGGACAGATCTTTCAGTACTATTCAGGAACTTGTACTTTAACAGCAATCAGAAACAATGCATAGGTTTTAAAGATGCATCTTTAGACACACTGAAAGCTCTCTTTCCAAGCAGTATGGGGTAGAAATAGTTATTTGACAGTGTTTTGCAGACACCTTATAGAATTTCTCAAGATACTATGAATGTGTCACACAGTCAATTATTTTCTTTAAGTGTGATCACTACAAAACACAGATTACAGAGCAAATATACATCTCAGCTTGGGACCTTGAAATCTATAAACACTAGCATTTCATGTAAGAGCTGTATGGACTTTTAAACTGAAAGGCTCCATTTTCAGAAGGATTGAGTTCTGAACATGGACTGTTCTAGTTCAATTTGTCCTGGAATTTATTTAAATCAGCACGTTCTTATTCAAAGCTTTACTTCGCTGTGGTGTTTTTGGTTTTTTTTTCTTTTTTCTACTGACTATTTTGATAAAGTGTGTAGGTATTTCCATTTTACACTAAGCCTTTTTAAAATGCACTTTGCAGCTTTTATAATGTATACAAATGCATCTTAATAGTGAAATTGAGAACTGAGACCTCACCTCAATGCTGCAAAATAGTTTCAGTCATTATACAGGTTGTTCTGTTTCTGGATGCTGAAACAGACCGATCACTAAATTCCCAAAACAATAGCTGAATGCATTCATCATGATTTTAAAAAGAACTCCACCCTCGTAATTACAGCAAGTGAAAAATACTTTCAAGTTGCCTGTAAAAAGTGGGGGGACGGCTTGAGATTTTTGTGGCAGATTCTGTACAAGCTGAGGAATTTCCCAAATGTTATTTCATACTACTTACATAGATTATGAATTTATTTTTTGTAATAACAGTAGAAATGCCTGAAACAGTAAAAATGTTTGAAACAAGGTCAGGAACTGAGACGTTACCTTAGCAACTCTGTTGATGCTCTGGTTTCACAGCCTAAAACAGGACAGCTACTGGAACAAACTTAGGTACATGTGAAAGAAGGTATCACCACTTGCTAAGAAACAAGGGTATTAAAACAGGTATCCATACAACTTGTAGATGTACTTTTCTTGTTTGGAAAGACAGTGGACTATCCAACTTACTTCATAAAGCATGGAGTAACCTCAGTAGACCATAACTCTATATGCCTATTTAGTTAGCTATTACAAAACCTGTCTACCATCTTTGCTTTACTTTTTAAAGCAGAACTGAATGCAGCTCAGTGATGCTTTGATAATCTTTACTAAGAAACACGTAACTTGATGCAGAAGTAGTTATCAATCTTTGCTTCAAGATAAAGCTCAAAGTCTGGATTTTTTAGATAAAAGTTACATAAGAAATGCTCACTTCACTGACATGACAGAATAATGATGGGAAGTAGAGAAAAAGCATCAGCCTACACCACCAGCATCTTGAAAATTATAACTTTAAATGATTATGGACAACTGCTTGCCAAGGCTAATAGACTAATGTAATTTATTTCATTGCACATTCATGCTAATGGCGTTAGAATGATGATTTTTAAAAAATAATAATTTATATACATATTATTATATGAATATATAATATATACCAACATTTTTTTCCAGGTGGGTCAATAAATATTTAAGAGTTCATTTTCTATGATTGAAATATACAACCTTATTAGAAAATTTGGCTAAATATAAATAGTACCTAAATAGAAATGAATAATTTTTAAATAGATATTAGGAAAACAGCACTCTCAAACACTGGAGAAGAAACTGTTAGCCACTACAATGTTTGCTTCTTCAATAAACTGTGGTCAAACAGTAGATAAAAATATTTTCCCAGTTCATCAGACAGCATGGGATGCAAAAGTGAAACAAAAAGGTTAGTCCAACTCTGACAGGGTAAGGAAGCCATCCTTTGTTTTTGCTCTTTCCAGAGAGCTAGGGTGTCAGAACACACTAGCACGATTGGAAGGCATAACCCATTCTTTTCATGGCTTAAAAACAATAATCATGTGACAGTAGATCAGAGTCACATAGTTTACTGCAAAATATCTTCTGAGGCACAGTGAAAGAATTTAGCAACCTTTGTAAAAGTATCAGAATTATATAGCATGTACGTGTCTACCATTAAAAAAAACATAATCACATGCAGTGAAATCTTTACTGGATTTCGAACTGAGACTTAAAATAAAAATATGGAACTCCGACTTGGATATATTTAAAAAGTACAATCACTGGGAAAAAAATCAGAATGGGATTCATTGACACTGATTAAACTTTTTTGACTATATGGGATATCTAGCTGTCATACCTCAGAGAGAAATTATGACAGAAAGGTGATGACCAAGTTATATCATTAAATAGTAATTACTGGTAACAATTCATGAGGGAGAATTGAATAATAGGGATGTGTCTTAATACTCCCTGCAATTAATTGTTCCCAGCAACTCAGGAGAAAATCTAAGCCTCCGCACAAAACATAGTTCCAACTGGCTTTTTTTTCTAACCATTTGGATTGAGGAAATCTGAGAATATACTAAGATGACCAACAAATACATTCCAAAACTAAAGTACAGGATTAACTTGTTAATTCAGAGAAAAAAAAAAAACACTTATACATAAATTCTATGCTACTCAGCACATTCCTTGTCAGAAAGTAACTTCTCTATCACAATTCTGAAAGACTTCACAATGCATACCCTATGATTTCCTTCATTATAAAAGATGTAGTCTTATATGATATTACAATTACAACTGAAAAGTGCTTGGTGGAGGTATATTTATCTGTTTAGCTCTTTTTGTTCAAGCAAAATTTTCTGCAGATTTTCTTTTTCTTCTGGTTTTAATACTAGTTCCACAAACAGAATGAATTTGGTCAGCCCAGTTCCTTTAAATTTGCCAAAAATTTCTGCTAAAACAAAACAACCCGCAAATCATCTATCTGACTGAAAAACTCAGAGCAAAAAATCTACTTTTAAAGAAAATATTCTGATTGGTGATAATGAGATCTTCAGGTAGTATAAAAACCAAGTACTTCAGGGTGGTAGAATAAACTATGGTAACGTACATATTTACCTCTCTATATTGCTCCTAATAAAAGCAGCAGAGAGCTTTCCAGTGTGATTTTACCACAGTTTTCTGGGACCAGGGAGCTGTGGTACTGAGCAGAATGCCAGCTTCAGCCAGCAGGTATCCTAGATCCTGAACAACTTTTCTTTAGGAAAGCCTGTAAGTTTGTCATTACACTACTTCTTCCCTTACACTAGCCAGCTTCAGGGCTTTCCACCCCACTTTGAAGGAAACGGTTTGCAGTCCCCTAGCAGAACTAGGATTCATTTCTGTATTTTGGAAATACTGAAGTTGGTAAAAATGTGTCCAAACAGCTATGGCAAAGTATCTTGAAGGACATGTTTATTTGTGTCACCTTCTCAATACAATGTAAATTCTTACAATAAGATTCTAGTAGTTGTACTGCTCTAATTTTAAAGGTTGTAACTCTTGAGCTTTATACTATTTATCTTTCAATGCCTTCAGTATCGTTTGAGGGAAGAATCCCACAAAATAATGATGGTATTCCATATACAAGTTTCTTCCCATTGTTTAATGTCATCAATGCTAATGTCAATCACTACACAGAACAATCCCTTCCCTTCCTTAATATTTTTCAATAATGTGTAGACAGCTGTTTCCTTCTCAGTCTACATGTACCTAAGCCATATATTTTAAGCCCTGGTACCCATTCCCCACAATCAGTCCCAGCATCCTCTCTAATGTGGGGTCAATTTGTATGCACGAATGCAGGCAGTTATGGTCCTGGCACTGTGATGTTTGAAAGCTTTCGGGCAAGATATATAAGGTGATCTTGAATACTGTTGTGTATGACTATACTTCATTTTTGGGCACGTCAGAGATGTTTTAATTCCTGCGACTTATTGGCAGCTATTACTAGGATTTTTTTAATACTTTCTGGAGGCTTCAACTACATATGCCTTCTGCTAATACCTCCCAGGTTTTTTAGAACTTGTTATGGATATGTTCCTGGAAGTTCATGAGCTATTCACTGATTCATTAGTAGTAGCAGCACTGTATTTTTAAAATCCTGTTAATAAATTGTGTGTCTCCAACTTAGAAATTTAGGATTAAAAATCCCTGAACCTTTTGGAGAAACATACGGTAACACAAGGTGATGTCTACTTATTTTCATATGCTGATAAAAACAAGCCTTCTTCCAATGCTGGATACTGTCAGGAATCTTCTTCAAAACCTGAGACAACTATTGTTGTATATTAAAAGCCATACCTATTACTAAAATACACATTTTTAACAGAGTGAAGTGCATTTCTGTCAGTGAGATATAGAGTTGGCTATAACTGATTACTGAAACTTTTCATCATATAACCCTTTATGTCTTTGACAATTGCCAATTTTGGAAGCATTTTATTCTTGGGAGCCCCTACTTTCACTAAGAACGAAACAATACATAGAGACAAGCTACAGGTAGTACAAATGACTTTTAAGTATCTATGCTCTTCCTCACTCCTATGTCCTCTGTAACCTGGTCATCTTCTTCCATTCTCAGTTTATACTTCTTTTTCTTCTGGATAGCTTTCAACTATGTGACAATAAAGAAATCAAACACCAAAATAGCAGCAACTACATATCCTCTGCATGACAGTGTAATTTCTTCTGCCTTAAGGCAGTGTCTAGCACTGAAATCATAGCCTGTTTACTTCTAAATGGTGCTACATTACACCAAAGACTTAACTCTTGCTTATATAAAACTTGCACAAAGACCAGTTTACACACAATGGTCCTATTTAGATTTAGAGTCCAAGCCAGCAGTACCTTTTACAGTCGAGACAGTGACAGTAGTTGGACACAATCCTAGTTCTCATGCAAAAGTATAGAGGAGCTCAAGCCCTACTGCTACTTGTATTCCCATAAATAAGAATCAAGAAAGCAAACGTCTATGTACATTCACTCTTTTCTGGTTTAGAAGTTGTTTAGAATGGTTACAAGTTTAATATTTTAAAAGAAATCATCTTCAAGTGTTTTAAAAATAGTTTTCATACGCAAAGCCTAATGTATTTGAAACAGATCTTTTGTAGTTTAATTAAAAAGTAAACATTTGTACGAAGGGGTCTCAGAAATTGGTATTTTCATGCTCACCTGAATTGGGATGCAAGATCTGATGACTATATGGGAACCAAAGGAGGAAAACTTGAACTAAAATGAGCAAATTAAAATGCAGCAATACATACTGGGAGTTACAAAAGAGAAATAAAATAAAACAATCAGCTTCATATATTTTATGCATATCTGAAGAATCACAAGTTGAGAGGACAACAGAAGTCATGCAAGAGTCATGTAGGTTAGAAGGGCAGCACTCTCTATGCACTGCTGTCTATATAATTCAGCACACATGAGCATTTTCACCCATCCCCTATGGAGCTGTCTGTTGCATAACCAGGTGACATTGCTAGTGACTACCTGTTCACTGTCATGGAAGAGTTTCACATGGTAGTTCTTTAAAAAAAATGGTTCTTTTACAACAAACTTTTCAGATCCATCTGTAACAGCAAATTAAATGTTTCCATGAGTATATTCCAAGGAACTGAGGCCAACTGGTACAAAATGACATGTGTCTAAGGTGGTAAACTCCCCTAATCTGCAAAACAGAGTGGCCTCACAGAAACTGCCTTTTGGGAATGATCCCTGGAACACCAACTACCAAACAGTGTCCAGGAATTAGCTCACTGGTTTTGGCATCAAGTTAATCAGGATTCTTTTCTGTAAAACTCTGCACACAGCTAAGTAAATTCAAACTGTTCCCAGGTCCAGTCTACATCTACACAGAGAGGAACTGCAACCCATCAAACGGTCTTCAGCTGGTACAGGGGAAATACTTCAACATCATGTTAACAGCATATTAAAAAACTGTTCGTATCTCTGCAGAGAGGGTCCGGTTAAAAAACTTAGTTTTCCATCCATACAATGCAGAGAGGCAAAGAAATGACCCTATCCGTGTGTCCATAACCCACAGTTATTCTACCTAACATGGTTACTCTACTCTCCCACATCAGACGACACAGTTTTCCTACTTTGGGGGTGTTGTCCTATGCTACTGTTTGCTCAGCCCAGCAAACAGGTCTCAGGAAGAAACGGAACAAACAATACTCAAGTCACCAGCCAGGAATAATTAGAAAATAACCATGACCCTTACACTGCAAGCTCCTAGATCTGAGGAAGCCACAGCCTCAGTGAAGGGTGCATGTCACACGAAGGAAACACTCACAGCCATGGCTGACTCACATAAAGCACACATTTCACATTTTGCTGGGCACACTTATCTGTTCTTCTGCATTACATTTCAGGTATGAAACTTGGGCCATGTTCTATGACATTGCTTGAGGCTGCAGTATTTGCATACATAATACAGTTCATGACAAAGCAGAACAAAGCAGGAGTTCATGCATCTCTTTACTGTACAATATTGTCCACTATATTAGGAAATTTCACTGCTGTATTTTGGCAGGTATCTGTTTTGTTACTGGTTATAATTGATCTTACATAAACTAGTATAATTAACTTACATAAACTCATTTTTCTTTAGCAGATTTTGTATGTTCGGAAGGCAGGTTTCTCTAGCATTTTTTAACATCCAAAAATCTACAGTGATGTCCTTTATCTATAATAATTGATAGAAATTATAAATGGTGTGCAAAAATCATTCTAATTACAATACTTATCTACAATTTTTCTATGCAAGTGTTTTGCTATTGCTAGCCTCCTTAATGAGCGCTGCCTCCAAGTATTAATCAACGTTAAAATATATCTTTAACATACTACAATAAAGATAATTTTTAGATAATTACTTTGAAAATAAAAGCCACACCTTCTGTGTAAGATGAATAAAGAATTTCTGTGTATAGTATTGAAGCACGCACTGATTTTATGGCATATTTCCAATTCCCAGACTAACAAAATATGGAATTTATCTTTGATTATATGTGAAAATTAGGACCAGTTCCATAGCTAGCAACTGGGTCCTTTAACCCACCTTCTATCAATGAGTGAACTTAGGTTCAAAACTCATTTCCACAGAGCAGTGAAATTTCCTAAATTACATCATGGCATTACACTAAATAGACTTAAAAATAAATGCTTTCTAAAGTCAGTCTGTTAAAATTTTCTTATGCTCTAACTTCTGGAACAACTTTCTCCTTTGACATCTGCAGTGACCATAAAATCCTGAAAAAAACCCTGAAACTCCAAGAGTGTCTCACGTGACCATCTCTAATTTTACAAAGTCAGTCTATTTTAGTGGAAGAATGCAACAAGCCTGATCAGCCACTATCAAAAAGTGTTTAACTTCAGAGCTGCAAGCTCTGCAGACAGCTCTTTTGCTGTCTAGCAAATACCAATTAAGCCCCTATAAAGAAGACACAACTAGATTCACAAAAAATTTCCGTTTCACATTACCAGGTCACAGAGAGCAAACACCATGTATCATCAGCAGTTTCCAGTAAAGATGACCTATAATTTCCCATTCATATTGTAACACTTTAGTCTTTCTCATCCTTATTAGTTTGTATTTCTGGGAAATACTCTTTAAATTCATCAAAGTCTAGAAATGTGTTCCCTCACAATGCCTATTTGGGACTGAGAATATTCCAGTTTTCATTTTAGTCTTTCTGATTATTGAAATCTGAGACTTGAAGAGCAGTTACAGTGATTTTTTTAACTTTATGTTACTCATTTATAAAACTTGGGCTGTGTATTTTTATAGAATAAACAAATTATACAGAAACAAAAACCCAACAAACCCAAGTAATTAATGGAGACCTTAGCTTACAAAGAATTACTCCCTACACCTGGAAGGCTAGGCTGATAAAATGGAAATATGATCAGTCTATTGTCTGACATTGTTTGAGATTAATCTAAAATTTCAGGGGCTAAAAAGAAAAGGGCTTTTTCAGTAACAGAAGATTAATTTCTATGTTCCAAACACTCTAGTTTAATATAAATACACTATTCTGTTATTTTTTCTTTAAATTAGAAAAGATAATTTCTGTATTTAAACTGAGCCTTAAGCATAAGAGAGAGGTGCCATTCCTCAGGTTTACATTATGTGCTGAAGTACAGCGAGAGTGCAACAGAGGTGGTGATACAATTCACGCCAACTGTAAAATACGGCAACACTAGAATCTCCTATGCTAAGGCCACTTATCGGTGAGTCTTCCTTTTGCTGGGTCACAGGACTCAATAATTATCATCAAGGCCCTGACAATGAGCAAAGCCTGAGCTTTCATCTACTTCGGATGACCTCTTCAAAGCTTCATTATAAGACTTACTTGCACTAATGAACAGAGATCAGAGCCAATTAGCTATTTGCTGCCCATCACATCACAAGGCACCTATGTTTGCAGTGATGCATGACAGCAAACTAGAACAATTAATGTGTTTAATTAATTTATTTTTAATTTAATGTTAGGGAAGACATTCCTTGTCTTCCCTAAACACGTATCTCCAGATTTTGGTCACCTCTGTGCAAATACTGTCAAGGCTGCTAAACCCAGCACAAGCCCAGTAAGATTAAAACTCTTTACAAATAGGAATGACTTTTTTCTAACCATAAAGACAACTTCCAAGAAGCCCCAAGAAAAACAGTAATAAAAAAACCGCCTTATCAGAGTTCTTTCAACAGTCCAAAACAAAGGATCCAGCTTCCTGCAAAGTTACATTTCTAGAACCCAGAAGGCATTTAGGAGAAGTACGTAATAAAATAATTAATGTTTTCACACTGCAGTCACCCCGCAATCTGTCTGTAAAATGCATCTTCATCTTGAAGCTAAGGTGGACAGCAGTAGCAAGCACAGTACCGACCCCTGCATTCAGATCACAGAAGAGATTCAATTCACAAGTGTGAGGCTGTGGCAGCAGCGCCATTCATCTGCCAGTTCTGTACTTTGCAGAACATTTGTTTCTTTGAATACAGAGTAATCTTCTGCTCTCAATTAATTACAAGCCCAACAACAAGTAGTAGGAAAAGTCTCTACATAGTATGTATAAATCTAACAACATTAGTACAGCGGCTCCAGTTGATCCAGGACATGCCTAAAGTAATGTGATCTTAATTTTGCTCTGTAGGAATATGCACAGAAATACAATCCCAAAATATAATATGTATTTTTTTCTTGTACCTCACAATGACCATTACACAGGTATCTCCAAAATCTATCTTGAAGGCAGACCTGAGCTTCCTGTGACTTCAAACCAAGAGGAGAGTTCTTGCAGTGGGGTGCTAAGTGCCAGGACAGCTCAAGCTCAGTGCCACCAAAACACAATGGCATGTTCCTGACCTGCTCAGAGCATAGTCACAGTCTTCGCACAGCTGTGTGGAAAATACTGTGTAGACATACTTCTCATATTTGGCTGATCTTGCACATTATTCTTATTTGATAAGGTATCTATCTTGATACCTCAGCTTTGGCAGGATACCAAAAACTGGTTATTGCATGAGACTTCAGAGTGCTTTTTATGTTCTTAGCTTTACATCATATGGAAATGAAACTAACTTATATTCTGAATTTTAAAAGCCACCACAAGTTCTCTTATAAGTGGGGCACTGAAATTTTAAAACAGCAGAAAAACTTTGAGATGTTGCAAAACCACTGCTTTAACCAATGAGACCGAGTTTACAGAATTATTACAGCATATGCCATAGATGTGAAATTCACTTGTATATTATTTTAATAAACAAATTTCAAATTATTTTTTTGCTGATATTAATGTACATGCATGCCTGAATATTACGATAAATATGGCTATTCCACACTTATAAATAAAAATGTATAAATAACACAATATTGATCATGATGCAGTTTGAGTAAGGGATAAAATGGATCTAGCCAAAGCAAATGCAGAGCTACATGAGGTGAGATGCCTCCAGTCACAATACATGCACATGAACAGCTCCTGAAAGGAGCAAGATGAATCAGACATACACCTTACTGTGTTCTAAACTGCCTAGCTGCTTCACAACAGGGCAGGGGCAGATGACTACACGGAGCCTGCCAGGCTGACCAAGTGCGCTCCTCCTCTCTCGCAGGCAATGGCAATCTCTGTTCCATCTTGGACAACTGATTAAACCACATATTTTAAAAGGAGTTTTCTCTCTTGACCCAATTGCAATTGTAGGTTTACTAGTCCAACACACTTAGGAAACATTACATTCACATACAAACATTTCCATTTTTTACTTACTAACTAGGTCTTGTTCCAAGGCTGGATCACGTGTTTTCCTATCGCTAATCCAGAACTGACTGTAACGCAGCTCATGCCTTTGCCTCTGTTCCTCCACTTCTTATACTTAAGCTCAAAAAAAACTGGATAGCTCCTTTTCTTCAGAAAAATGAAATCTCAAAATCCATCTTGCATTGAAGATTCTGGGCTAGGGGCTATTTCTTAAAATATTTGTATTTAGGTCACCTGTTTGGCTTGGTCATGTCTATATAAATGCCAAGAACCCAAGAAATCACCTCCTAAACAAACCCAGGCTGTGTGAAGACCACCACAGTATGGAAGAGAGGACAGCCAAAACACTTTCATTTCCAGGACTTTGCAACTATCCTGGATTGCAAACAGCTACACTGCTTTGTCCTGCACTTTCTATTTTATTAAACACCCTCACATTTAGTTTTAAGTATATTTTATCCTATTTAATCTAAGTAACCGTGATACCAGGTATTTGCTATAAAACTAGACTACCTAATAATCTCTGTAAAGGTTTGTAACTTTTAGTAGTGTTTTCTTCACAGACTGCTTTCACATCTTACTTTTCACAGTGATACAGCTAAATAAAGAACATGGCAATTACAAACACTTGCTTTTCACAAAACCGAAGATAAAGCATTGTTTGCAAAAGTTCTCTCTGTACCTCCAAAACATCTGCCCACTCCCTACTGTGACACACTGCATCCCCACAAAATCAGCCAAAGCATCAGCACTGTAGCAGGCTCTCATACACAGGAGACAGCCAGAAGAAAACAGCCAAGCAACTAAGTAGAACTTCTCCTTGGGAAAGTGGTACTACTTTGGTGTTGATTCTGACCTTCACTGAGTGCAGAAAACTCCTTCTGCAAATAAAGAATATTCAGTTTAAAAAAATGAGATTAGAGTATGACAAAAAAGATGAGGGCAAGAAGAAAGGATGTAGGAACCCGAAGAAAGAACCATGGGATCAGAAACACCCCAAGAAAAAAATCCTGCCTCCTGTTTATTTACCGTAACACATATAAAACCAAATGAAAGTCAGAAGAACAGAGACCAACTATTTTAAAAGTCGTGTTTGTAAAAGATAATACAGCATTTAAACTACGGTTTCTTGAAACATTTACTCTGGGCTTTGATCACTGGATCCAAATCCTTGAGTCCAGTTCTGTATCCCACCCTTATTCTTGCAAGGGAACCTATGCAGAGATGCTTTCTCACACCTGTTCAGATGCTGCTTCTCATCGCAGCTGGGCAGAGCAGAGGAGCCAAGCAGCTACACAACTGCAACAAATGTGATTGACTGATCCCTTCAGAAAACTTTTTTCCCCTCCATTTTCTAAAATCTCAAAGACTTGTATATTTTACTTCACTTTCAGAATCCTTAAAAGTGGTCCTGAAAATCTTTCTTAGAAGAGGAGATTTCTATTATAAGTAAAGTTAAGAGAAGCAAAAGTTATTGAAATTCAGGAAAATTTTAATCTTACTCTAAAAACTTCCTGAATGGACTGGATTACATTCACAAGTCTGGAACTCATGACTCAGTTTCCACCATTCATGTCTGTCATTTCTGCCTTAGCACAAAATCTTGCTCAATTTGCCCAAATGAACTAAGAGGAGGAGGACTCTAAGGTCTTCAGGTTAGAAAGACCGACATATAGGAGGCATGTTAAGTAGTCTTTCTGCTCCTGGATATTTTTATAGCATTAATGTCTTCTAGGTTATCAAAGAAAAATAGACACTGGAATATTTTTTTTAGTCTATTAAAAGAAAACCAAACCACAAACTATAGACCATTAGAAATCTCTGAATAGTTTTTCCCCCAATTGCAATAGCTATAGATGAGTGCTCCTGCTTGGTCTCCTCCTCCTCCTCCTGTTGTCCCTTTTATATTACCTAGGATGAAAAGATCAGAGGATCAGTCCTTAAGCATTCTCTTAATCCTCTAAAATCTTCTGTGCTTCCCAAGTTACTCTCTCCTTTCCTAGCTGTGTTGTCCTCCCTCTATGCTAAGCTGGCAAGTAGGTGCCTTCAGGGTGCTATAATGTTTAACAGTTATTACTGGCACGACAATGTGATTTTTCCTGTCTCTAGCTGAGTTTCCAGTGGCTTAAAAAAATTAAAAGCAAACAAAATCCCCACCAGTAACCTCCCAACACCCAGACTCCCAACAACACCCAAAAGAACAACAAAAAAACCCACACAAAAAACTTGCTTGACCTCATTAAGGGGAAAAGCAATAGGATTTGAAAATATTGGGAAAATTAACATCATGAAATCTGCTGTAAGCAATAACCACTGCATATAAAAAAAATAAATAAAATCATAAAGTAAAATAAGTCTAACTCTCAGAGATCAGTAAAGTCTGGGATGTATATGATGATTCTGAGCTTGAGCTACCCCCTCCTTAGTGAACTCTTCTTCACACCGAGAAGAAAGGAGAGAATATTAAAAACAAGATGAATCACATGGCTAGACTGAAGTGATTCTGCCCCAGAAGTTTTTGTTTCAACTATAGAACCCTGTGCTGCAACCCATTAAAGGCTTGGCCTGTATGCAAGAAAGAAGCATGAACACAGGATTTCTCCTTCTCAGAGTGAATTTGTGCCCAACCACTTAAACCATATCTGTGTGTCATACATTTCCTGCCACATCTTGAATAAGAAGATGATGCTTTCAGAAAAGCATACGCTTTCCAGTATAGCAATAGAGGATGTCGGTGTCAAAGGTGATCATGGTCTCCACATATCAAATCATACATTTTCTTGTGTAAAGCAAGAATAGGGTAAGACCACTATAAAGATCAAAACTGAAGACCAACATGAATGTCTACATCACAGTGAGGCAACTCATTCTTTATAAAAGCACGGATCTTTTCAGCACATGAAAATTCATGCTGGATATAATGAACTTAGACCTCTATTATAAACTCAATCTCCTTTACCTACAGGTATATGTAGCAAGATTTTTCATACAACGTTATTTGTACATATTTCAATCCTCCTGCCACTTTTTTACTTCTCTAGAAGGACGTCATTATCCAAACACCTGGATCTGTTCTTTTCTCTATAATCTAATGAGCAATATTTTATGGGCTGTATATTCATCTAGAAATATTGTATATGTCTGCAGTTACATACACTGTATTGAAGGTAAGAGAGTAAAAGATACTGCTTATGTTCCTACACCTGATAGTGTTTTATGTTTCTCATGATGAAGAACAGGCCAGTAAAGTCTACACACATTGTAAAGGCCTGTTTAAAAACTACTCACCTCGTGATCTAAACTACTTGCAATAACAGATTATCTGATTAAAGGCTCCTCTAACATAAGTAGATAAATTTATCTTGCCTACAGGCATAAATGAGAGTGCATCTGCAAATTTACAATAATGTTTATCTATTGGTCTCTTTCACAGCTCTATAACATACACTAAAGAAGCATTTTAATAAATTCATCTGCCTTTTGTACTTCAGGGGAGGGGGGGAGAGGAGAAAAAGCAGACATACCCAGTTTTCATGTAAGCCAACAATTTAAAAGGGGTCTATTACAGTACACTTGGCTCCTGACGGAACTACTCAAGAACCTGTCATATGGCATGCCAAGTTCTTTTAAACTCTCTGAACAGGTTTATTATTACTGCTCTACAAAGTCTGCAACAAGTCTTGGCAGACCTACCACTCCACAAGAGGAACACTAGACCAGAAGTGTTTAGAATCCAAAAGCTCAAAGTTGCCATTTTCCATTTACAAGTCACCTTTAATCTTTTCAACTAACCTTTCAAACTATGGTCAATCCAGGTTCTTGTCTACTTCAGCAAGACAGACAGATGAAAATGTAGTAAGATAATCCAGTTGTCAGGCTAGCTTTTAATTGGCCAAACTCACTTTTCTAGTATGCTAATTAGTCTTTTGGTAAAAGTAATTGAAGACAAACTAAAATGACTAAATGCTGCTGGGCTGTAAAAGTACAGTGCACAGATACACAATATTTCAGTTCACAGCAGCACTGTTTGGGGGATATATGTAAACATACGTGCACACATCCAGGTTAATTTTGAATGATCTTTCCTCTCCTCCCCACTTCCCCTTTCCATCTGCTTACCAGAAGTCATCTGGAATCCCAAAACTACCATGATAGAAGGGGGCAGCATGTCACTGATACTGACTAAATGATCAGTGATATGAATTCCAAGATACCACAATCATTAATTTTCAGATGTTCATGTAATATTATAATGTAGTAACATTTATTCAACTCTTATTTTTTTTTAAAGAGTTTCTGTCTGGAGCATAATTCTGTGGCAAATAGTGAGAGCTCCAGCAAATTCAGGACCTAAGTAATCAGAGCAAAAAAGGGGACTTTTTCATAAAAGACATGTATGACAGTGGCTTGTAGAGACTGAAGACTTCTCAGAGGTTTACAAAGCTAGCTAAGATATGAGGAATGAAAAATATCACAGTATTTCACAAGATGCAGGTATGTATATATATTTTAAGATTTACATTAGCATTTTCTAAAAACACGTAGTATCTCACCTGGGATTCTTTACAAAGACACTGATCTCTTAGAAACTGAAGCAATCAAATAACAGAGCGTATATTTTAGTAAACTATTATAAAGCTGAGGTAAAGTGCTATGCTGAATGCGGATTAATAAAGAAGTGAAT
>VZZY01019173.1:0-18835 GCA_013400335.1 Eurystomus gularis
TCAGATTCTGTCCTTATGTCAACCCTCCAGCCTCACGTTGGGCATCAAAAGCTGTGGTGGTTCAGTGGTCTCTGTCGCTGCCCCCCTACCCCTCAGACAAAAGGAATGCCTTTTTGGGTTGAGATAAGGAGAATTTAATACAATAACACACAAGAAACAATCACAATAACAACAGCAATGACAACAGTGAGAAAAATAATGTACAAATTAAGCAATACCATGCAAATAAACGGGCGGAGCAGAGCAGACCCAACTGGACAGCACTAATGCTCACCAGTCACAGGGTGACTGGCCCTGGGGGCATGACATCAGCATGGTATGGCATAGCTCGCTGTGGCTTTCCCCCCAACAAAGTTAACGCTGTCCTGGCCAAACCAGGACACAGAACTATCTTGATCAATCTATGTATGATATTTTTCCTGAAACTTAACAACAGTCTTGCTATCAGAATCTCTGCTGCACTGCAAAAGGAAGAGAATTTTCTTAAATACAATAACCATTTACTGAGAACAGACATTGCAAAGACTTAACAACAGTTTAAAAAGTCACAGTCAGTGGGACGAAGCACAATGCAGACCTGATCTGTTCCACCAACCTGTAAGTCTCTCCTCTGAGCCTGTCAAAGAGCAGCCCATCTCATCTGCATCTCCCCCAGATCTGTTCTGGCTGGATCCAACCACTGATACTAATCAAAATGAAGCAGTCTACATGATGCACTTGACCCCAAGACTTGCACTTTTCCAGAAAAAAAGCCACAGCCTGGAAGTTATAACCTGACTGTGGTTTATCCCTTTGGAAAAACTTTACATTCTACTAATAGACCATTTAGGGCACCTCAGCAAAAAAACTTCAATAATTCCAGAGACAAAGAAATATATGCAATTACTATAATGAGATTGCTTTTTGCACAAATACAAGTCCTCTAGAAACTGAGCACAGAAGACTTAGAAGAGAAGTTTTTTGAGGAAGCTATTTTGCCCATCTCAGACCATTTCACTTACTTTTATAATCCACTTTACCAGGAAACACTTCCCCTTTGACCCATTGCTATTACAAGCTTTAGCCTCTCTTAATCCAGTCCCATGCTTAAATGATGGGTAAGTATCATTATACCTTAATTAAACCTTGATATCAAAAACTTTGAATGGGAACACATTTGGCTATATTTTTCCTAAAGTAACAATAACAATGCAGTAGAAACAAAAATGTGTTTGGTTTAGATTAGTTAGCATGTACATCACCAGCACCCTAATTACTGTAACACAGAGCTCCTAGTAGGTTAATTCAGCCTGCTTTTCTGGGTGCAGTGGCAATCCATTCTGGAAAGTATAAATAAAAATGCACTTATGTTCTAGAAGATGGTCTGCCTATGCCTGTATCTGAATAGGCAAGTTACAGAAGTACGTTCCAAGGAAGGTCTGTCATTACTGATTTTATCTGACCTTGTCATTTGTGCATTCAGTATGCATCCAGATTTTTAGGTTCCTATGAATATTCACATTAAGCTTATTTTCAAGATATCCATTTAATTAGCATGAGTATAATTAATTTCACTTCATTAAAAAATGTAGCAGGGCATTATATAAAAACTACAACTTACTCCACTGCATTGCTGTTTTTCCATCTTTAGTGATGTCCCATTGGAATACAGCATTTACTTTCTTTACCAGTTCATTTCCCATCTCTTTTATGCGACGACCAATTTCTTCAAACACAAGGTCACTCTGCAGCCCTGAAGTCTTAAAAAAAGAGTATAAAGAATTTAAAATAGAAACTCCATTAAGAAAGTACTAAATATGTCTGCTAGTTCAAGCACTGTATCCAGGAAAGTCTCTACTGCAGAATTATTAAATGCAATTAAGATTTCTTCCACCACAAATAATCACCTCTAGCAACTGTCAGCATTAAAGAGTACATTCGAGCAGAAAATGCTTCATGGACTCTTCCTTAAGAATTATTTCAAATCTTGCTCTTGCAGTTTTTGTCATTGTGGTGGTTTAGTAAAGCTGTGGTGGTTCAGTCCCTGCCGGCAGCCGAGCCACGTGGCCACTGCCACTGCCCCCCGACTCAGACAAAGGGAGAAAGCAGGACTGCCTGAGAATGCTTTTTGAGTTGAGATAAGGAGACTTAATGTGTCACTTAATGTGTCACTTAATACAGTGACACATAAGAAACAGTCGCAGTAACAACAGCAATAACAATAGTGAGAAGAGCAATGTACAAAATAAGTGATACCGTGTGGACAAACAGACAGAGCGGAGTGGACTGGTCGCACACCACAAGTCACACCTGTGGAACCTGAACCGGCCCCGGGGCATGATGTCAGCATGGTATGGAATAGCCCAGCTGCACCAAATTAACCTGTCCTGGCCAAACCAGGACAGTCATTTATTACTACAGTTTAAGATATATTCTATAATTAAGGCTCTAAGGGCTTCTAACCATTGCCACTTTTTCCACGGTGAATGGCATGCTAAGTTTTTAGAACACAAATATTTTTATTACTACATTAACTTGATATGGATAATGTTCAACACATACTGCCCTACAAACACAGTCAGAACTCCTGTTGATACAATCTACATTATCATCTAAGAGCTACGTTTACATTTTCAACTTTTCCGAACACGTATTATTTTGCAAGCCTTTCATTGTCTTTCTTTAACAAATATTTGTACTGGATAAAAGGCTACCCTTTAAGAAGCTATTCCAGTGACATTTTTCATCTAACTGGAATTGGAGCAAAGACAGTCTCATAGCTCTTGTTATTCTGCTGTACCTACCTATACACCAGAATGCAATACTCCTCGTGCTGCTACCTTGTCACTTCTTTGGTTAAGCCTAATATTTTTCATTATAAAATAGAGCTCCCAATAACATCTAAATTTGCCAGTCTTCAATCACTCATGATAGTTTCATCTGGTGGATGTCTGCCTCTGTCAGCAAACTTCTACCAAAGCAAAGTCAGCTTAAAAAAATGCCTTGTTAAAAAATGCCCATGTTTAAAAAAAAAATCTGTATCATTATTTTTACTGAGAGGTTCTAACACTTGTATGTTTGAACTTCAAATGAAGATTTGGAAATAGTTCAGAATGTCAGAGGACTAAAAACAACCACCAAAGAGAAATAGGTTCCAGGAATATATCACAAGCTCATACGGATGTCACTATCCCTACTTCATAAACTTCAATGTATCCTTTGCAGGCAGGAATCAATGGGTGGGGGAAAGTATAGTGTATTAAGGCAATGAACTGGGCACCCATGTCTTTTAAACCACATTAAGAACCCAGGACATTCTCAGCATTGCATGTGCAATTCTGTCTTTTGTGTGAAGTCCAGTACCCAAGGCTTAATGCATGCATGCAGAGGATTTTTAAAAATATACATAGTATAAAGTTTGTATCCTGTGTTGGGCCTAATCGCATGTTAGAGCCTTCTTTCAAAATGTTCTTTTCTATGAGTACGCTATCTTATATTCATTTGTTCTCTTCTCTAATGCCTTCCTGCCACTCTCCCTATGTCTATCTGAAAAAATTGAGAAAGGTCACACACTTTTACAACTTAAATTGAGTTTAATCTTCAACATCCACAAATTAAAAACAAAATGCTCATTTTACAGATACAGCTCCAAATTATATGGACTAATTTCAATCTTAAGTTGTGCAAGTGCTCAAAACTTTTGGCCCTTGCTGGTGCATGCATCACCTGTTTTGTAACATACAGTGTGATATTTATCCTAACAGTTCAACTGGCATCAAACACTTCAAACTTCACCAGCCATCTTGTGTATCTTAAAAGGTCTGTATTTTTCTGCTCAAATACATCCATGAACCTCTGTATCTTAAAAAAAACGTGTGTTCACATCTGAACTCATATACTCATCTAAGTACTGCAAATAAGATTAGTTAGTGAGCTAAGTATTTTTCTTGTGGTTTTCACAGAAATAAAGCTTAACTATGTTTACCCCTACCTTCAGAGGCTCCCGAGCAGCAGGCTTATCCAAGGCTGGTACTATATCCACATATCCCCCTGCAATAGCCAGTTCTCCAGTCTCTTTGACCTGTGACAGAGAAAAAATTACATTGAAGAGGTAACATACTCGCAAAAAGCCACAACAAAAGGGCAACCAAGAAGTCTTCCTTACTCTTTAAAATCAGAGATAAAGAGAAAACATAAAAGTTCCAGAGTGAAAAACAATGCCCATGAATGTGTCACAGTCTTGATGCAAGTTAGAATACTATGATTTGTAAATAGCTCTTCAAACAAAGTAATTATTTGCTTCCTGAGAAATTATACCAAAATATATTGCTGTTCATAAAAGGGTAGAAAAATCTTATTTATTTGAAAATTTACCTCCAGTGTCATAAGTTACTGTTAATGTTACTTCATAAATAGTTCCAAGAACAACATTCTAAAATGCTTTTCCTTGAGGCAGATAAGCAGTTGTAAAGAGTTCGTCTAGACAGCTTCACTATTTCCAGGGGCCTTACACTGCAACTTGCACTAGAAACAATTTTTTAAGCATTGTAAAACCAGAGAGATTACAAGAAGATTAAAAACACTTGAATTCCTTCTGTTTTAATTTTTTGAAGTTCTTGTCAGAGATGAAAATGGGTTTCATTTTGGTATTGCCTCTTTAAGAGGTCTTATAAAACATTCTGACTCAGCAAAAAGAAGATGGCAAAATGATTCAGACAACACAGAGTTACATGATAAATAGCCAAAGTGGATGAATATCCAGTATCACAGCCTAGCTTATTGCACAGGTGAGATCAATACAGAAAAGCCTCATAATAACAATTATTCAAATAAAGCCTAACAGCTATGCCACCTGCTGCCACTGCATTTCACACAATGCTGAAAATTGATTTAAACAGTATATTGAAGTTATTTGTTTACTCTTAGTTTGATTTGACCAGAGTTTATTGCAAGGATGGCTTTACTTGAGACCAATCCAATGTGCAGTAAGAAACAGAATTCTGCACAATTCATAACTGTTGAAACTAGGTGGTTTTCTATAGTCCTGTTAAACACTAATTTCTCTCCAAAATAAGTTACTCCACATTTATAGGAGAAAACCTGTAGCAAGATCCCCCCAAACTCTAGATATTAGCAATGGCTAAACCAAGCTTAATAGCTAATCCAGCTTTTAACAACAAAACATCCTTCTCTATTTGCAAATTCCAAATGGCTTGGAAGCATACAATGAACTCTGTTAATTTACACTGCACATGCAAACCCTCAAAAGTAAATACCTGAAGTCTAAAAACTAAGTCAGGACTGGAGTATCTTTTAAATATAGCTACTTCATCTCCAGTAGGGTATCTCCAAAGTTCATTTGAAGAACCAAAGTGTCTTGCTTGCTATTAGTAATCAGAGGTGGAGAGTTTGTACATAGTAGACTCAATGCTCTTATTCTGAAATTCTACAGTGGATAACACTCATCAGGTCTGCAAACAAAATTTTTTTTGGTTCGAAGAGACCTTTAAGATCATCATCTCCAACTGTTAACCCAGCACTGCCAGGTCCCCACTAAATCATGTCCCTCAGCACCACACCTCCGCATCCTTTGAATACCTCCAGGGATGGTTACTCAACCACTTCCCTGGGTAGCCTCTTCCAGCACTTGACAGTCCTTTTAGGGAAGAATTTTTTCCTAAGCAATGAGAATTTACTTTTTACCTCTACATGGATTATTTTATTGTTAGTTTCCAGTAAGTACCCTACCAAGTGTAAGAGAGGGTTACAGGATACCCACAAAAATGGGGTATACACACACTGAGCAATGGCAAAGAAAATAGAATGCAAAACCTGAATTTATATAAGTGTAAACCCCATTTTATTGTAGTTGCTATTTACTATCTCCAACTGCTACAAAACTTCCATTTTTAAGTAAGTTGTTCTGTGTAGATGTATCTTAATGTTATCTCAATTAAAGCTAAATTTGTAGAAGTTTAACCAACTGTCAGGAGTTAAGATAAATGTTAGAAAAAGATGCATACACAAGGTTATAATTAACCGCAGAAAACAAGCACAAACTATGCTGACCTGAGAAGGACTGCTTTTTGCTCTTCCACAGCAGATAAACACAGGAAGTGCAACACAAAGAAATGAGTTCTCATATTACTTAGTATAAGGAGTGTATTAAGTCCTATGACTATAATGGTATTTTAAGTGGAATTTTAGTGACACCATAAAATACGTGTTTCATTCTATTCACATAATTTCTTTGCAAAACCGTCTTCAATGTTACACTTGATGAGCCACTTTTTTTGCTTCCCCTCATACTCCCAGTCTTTTAATCAACACATCCTTCTCTAAAGTCCGTAACAGTGTGTACTGACCTTGGTCTGGAAATGGATTCTATTTCCTTCCTTCCACATTTCTGTTTGTAATGTTTGCCCTGGAAAGACTGGTTTCGCAAATCGAACCTAAAGAAATAAAGAAAAAGAAAAAAAAAAAGAAGGTGTGAACAGGTCTGCCATACGTACATGCATAGCTAAAAAGCATAGGCTCTACTGAAATCAGAAAAGGCAAGAGAAAAATCAATCAATTAGCAATGTAGAAAGCCTAAATATTTAAGTAAACATACTACACGGAGGCATTAAAATGCAAGCAGCAATAAGTAAATGCAATTGTGGCAGCAAAGACAGTGCAAAAAGCCTTTTCCTACCCTAAAGATTTTTTTTGGCAACAAAACCAGAAAAATAAAGACAATTAACGGCAAAAAATGAGCACACAAACCTTGATCGCCTTGAATCTGTTCACATCATTATTTGCAAACTGCTTCAAAACGTTTCTAGCAGCAAACCCAAAGGAGCATAGTCCATGAAGTATAGGCTTCTTAAATCCTATTTCAAAAAGTAAACATTTCAGCATTTGTAATATTAGGAGTTTGCATGTTGCTTCCACAAATATCTATATTTTATTCATAGTATTTCCCCCCAATAATATTCTTAACCCTTTTTAACCTAATTTATCTCACCTAAAAAGTGTCTGTTACCACTTACTGTTTCCTCTACTTTGAGGCAAATGGAAGTGCTCAGTGAGAACTGGCACTCCAAAACTGCCTAGGCTATGGGGACTCAGAATTAGTCCCTGTCTATAGAGGTGACAAATTAAAAAATAAGGAGATTGGCTGTTTTAGTATATGTCCATAGCCACACCAGATACACAGTTACATGGAAGTATGCATATCAAGGGTAAGAGGTATTGTAATGATTAAAAAGTGGTGATACTAAGAGTATTTGATGCTTCCCATTTTTAATTCATATTCACAGTTGGGAAAAGTCTTCAAATATAGTGCACGTTTCTTGATTTACTTTATTTACAAGTGGGAAAAAAAAAAAAACCTGAAAAGATTTCAAGCATTTTGAACACATCTAACAAAAAAAAAAGAGAAAAAAATTACGTTTTCTTTATACTGACATATTTGGTCAGATTTTCTCACACTTCTATGCTTTGGAGTGGGAGCTGAACCTTGGCAGAGGATCATCTTTGTATTAGTGCTTTATCTTTTCCCAGACCTGTCAAAGTCTGACAAAATAAACCATTGAAAACTGGCCTGAGATTTGCTAAAGTGTAATGCTTATGTTTTAAAGATGCTGCTTGTACTGAGTATGCTCTGATCCCTTAACAGGTTGCTCTGACCTGGCAGGGCATGTTAACAGTAATTGATCACACGCAACAGCCCATGGATTTAAGACAGGTCTGTCCTGCTTTGGCTCTGAAACCATTTGCTTTGCCTCGAACTCGTGCCACTCTCGGCTGCCAGAGTCTGTTTTTCCTGAGCTCTAAACAACTCTTTATACCACCTACACAGCACGAAAAGTTGTCCCAAGGGACAACAGCTGGGAGAAAAGAGCAAAAGCAAAAAACAACCAAACAAAAAAGGAGACAGAAGAAAGTCTAGCCTGCAGAGAATCAGAAGATGTAGAAGAAGAATAAATCACCTTCAAGTCAGAGAAAAAGGCCACTAAGACCCCATACTGGGAAAGATGGGAATTCTGATATATGGCTCAAAGAAAAGATAAGAGTAGCAGAAGTAAGGATGAGAAACAGAAATTTTGTCTTGTTAGATTAGGAGAGGAGATGTGAAGGATAGGCTAACAATAACATGAGTCTGTTTTCTCATTGTATTTCACTCAGCTCATTCTGCCATTTCTTTCCTGTAAAATATTTGAATATGCACACTTCTAATAACACTCTCTTTTTTGCACACTGTGCACAGAGTATTTCTGAAATCCCAAAGATACCATGCAGTCTATTTTAAAACAGATTACTGGCATTATTGTAACAATATCAGTATTCAGTATCTCTCATGCAGAACATTCTTAATGACATTTAGCTCTTTAAAAGCTTAGTTCAATTCACCATACAAGAACCAAAACCCACCGTTTTCAGAACTCAGAAACAGACAAATATATACAGTCCTATTCTCCCTAGCATTTTTGTTATAAAAATAATGCATACTCAAAATCCGTAAAGCAATCAAGTTACTTTTTATCTAGACTAAAATGAAAACAAGTAAAAGTTGCTTTCACTTTCTAGTATCTCAGAAATACAAGCTACAGAAATAAAGGCACAAAAATATGAACAGATGTTTTCATATAGTCTATCTCCTCTGAAACATTACTCACAGGAAAGCCTGACAATAATCCTGGAACGACCTGAGCACATGACACTGAATGCTTGCTGCAGTGCACAGTGGTGAGAGCCAGTCAAAGAGAACATTTACAGAGAATAAAGTCGAGAAAATGTGTGAATATGCCCAAGAAAAAATGCTTTGATATAACTAAAAAAAAATATATTTGTAGGATACCTCTGCGGATATTTTCTTCTTTGTTTAAACCTACATTTAGTATAGGTGTTTGAATAGAAGACTATCACTGTGCCAACTTCTAGTCTGACAGTACTCTGTTCAGACAAAGGGACTACCTCATCTACACAGTTAATTTCATTTTTTCACTGTGTCTAAGTGCCAGTGCTTTCTATGCAAGCAGGCAGAAGATCTCTACTTCTCTTGTTTTGTAGGGTTTTTACAGGATGATCATCATTATTTTAAACAATGGGGTTTCACTTAGAAGTATGTATTTTTCTCCTCCAGCATCTTCAAGAGGAATTGGGAGTGATTTCATCTAAATATTTATCCAAAATCATCAGTTAAATAAACAGAATGGTTTAATAAAACAGGGAGATCTCTTTATAGACTCTAGTATTTGATTATCATTATTTATTAACAAAAATTCACAAAGATTATACAAAAGAGAGCTAACCAAACAATTAGGCTGTATTTATGAAAGGAGACAATCTGTGCAAGTATGTTAAGTGTGACCTGAACAAGGAAATGTAGCTCTGTTCTATTTATCTTGGTAAAAACACCATACAATGATATTTCTGTATTAAAAAGAAGTCACTGGAAAACTGCAGACCGACTATTATAGACAAGTATTTTCATGTAAAGTTTATGATGACAGCATACTTACGCAGGAAAATTTCCTAACTAAATCAAATTCTGTCTGCCTGGAGTAATCACGTTATACTAATAGCATGGCCTAAAAAGAACGCCAAAAGATACCTCTACAACACAAACTTAAGAAAACAGACCCCTCTTTAGTAATTACATCTGCAAGAATCAGTAAATGTAGCCTGTGTCCTGTTGCTTTTGCATGCAGCATTATATAAATGAGCACACTACTGCACTAGCAAGAGGTGCAGTTAAGCAACTTCATAGGAAAGAGGTGCTAACAAATTCCCTCCCTCTCACCCTCCTGAGATTTACTGGGATTGAGAGGACTACATAGAAGCACAAAGAATTCCACTGAGACCAACGTAATCTCAAAATTATTTAGATGGAAAAAATTATCTATCAATTTATGGAGTATCTTCTGAAGCTTTTGACAGTCAATTATTTCTGCTTATGAGACTGCAAAGATGGGATAGAGGCAGTAATAAGCTCTAAAAGAAAATAGGGTAGGAGGCAGATTTAAAGCACCATTTCACATTCCTAGCTAGAGGAAATAAGGCTTTAAAGTGAAGCGTCACACAGAACTTTGAAGACGTCTAATGGTGACTCTAAGAACAATCACAAAAAAGCACTGTTTTTTCCAGCTTGTTAAAGGCATACGACCAAGTGAAAAGAAGATTAAAAAGACATTTACATCATCCTTCATCCAAATATTAATACAATGTTATCCCCTGACTCACCTCCAAGCAGAGCAAAACTTGGATCAACATGTAAAGGATTCCAATCCCCACTCAGCCGATATAAGGCAGCCTGCAGAAACAGAGAAACAAAAATGGAAGGCTAGCTGTGCTTGGCCAAAAGGAGCCAGAATCACTAAGCAACTTATGATAAACAAACTTATCACAACCTATTTCACTAGTCCTTAGATAATGTGCTCTACAACAAAGCAAATAGAAATTACATGTTATTGTGGAGACAAACTGCCAAAGCTCCAGGGAAATGTGCCAAGAGCTGTGTGTGGTCGTGGTACGTAAGAAAAAAATACAACTGCCTAACAGGAGTAAAAAACCTACTCTGCTGACATACAGATCCCACTTCACTAAAATTTGGCAACAGCAAAGTAATGCCTTTTCTAGAGTTCATCCATAGGTTCTTTGGCTCAAAGTGTAATTCTAAAGAGTTTTCTCCCATTATATACTCATCCACAATTTAAAAGAAAATTACATATGAAACCCTTTTTTTTTTAACATACAAACAAACTATGATGTTTTTTCAACATTTGATTTATCTTACAGACATCAGAAATATCCTTCCCTTTCAAGAGTAACATGATTGACTAATTGTAATATTCTTCACTCTTAGCAGCTTCACAGGTAGCTAATCATAATATGAAAAACAAACAAATCCTCATGCTAACAAATCAAGCTTTCTAGAAGATTTTTGCTTTGTGTTAAATATTCTCTTTCACTAGTAAAAAGTAGAGAAATACAGATTTAGTGTATTGTACAAACTGTGAATGTAAATAAGCCTGAGAAATTATAAAGACTATGGCTACTATACTTTAGTTTTCTGTCTCTGTGTGGCCTTATCATTTTCACTATCAAATCTTACATTTGCTGTATGTGTACTGTCATCAGCAGTCCATAACATAAGAGGTGCAACAAGCCAACCCGTGCATCTTTCTGGACTGAAAAATTACTCCCTGGTCATCAGATTGACTAAAGGACTGTGGAGTACTCTCTAGTACAACATTCCCAAAAGCACAAAGAAAATCAGTACACCACGCTAACTAATGCTTGTGAAGATTTCAAGAATTCAGTAGTTTTATATGATGGCATATACAATTTGAATATTATTTTAATTGAAAAAAGCTTTTAAACTGAAAACAAATTTTATTTCAATCGAGCATATGACTGTCCTCTGGAACCTGAACATTTTCTCCCAGCATTTTGGACTGGGATCATAAAAAATGGTATGTGTTTATCCAAACGAGGGTAAAGTGCATTAAATTCTCCCTGGAAGGAAGAAGGTACATATTTGTCAAAGGGAAGAAAGAAAAAAAAAATCCGAAAGATTCCCCAAAGGAAGCATTTTCTATGTCTTAACATTGTTTCTTCTATCAAATTTGAAGCAAAAACAGTCTAACTAAAGAGGTCCTGAAATCATATTATCATTTTAATTCATAATCCTTTTGTTTTACTTTTAATCTGTTAATATTCTGGTCTATTTCTTGGAAGTATGTACAGTTTTCACACCAAGCTCTAATTCTCTCTTACTTGTCCTGGTAGCCTTCATTAATACAGCAAGTGTTTTGAGTCTCAGTTACAGTGGAATGTGGAAAAACAGCTTATCATTGGTTTTGTGTGTGAGAGTTCTCTGCATGCACTAAAAATGGCAAGAAAAAAATCCTAAATGGCACCATAGTTAAGCACACAATAATAGAAAGGCAAGTACTAAGCTAGTAATTCTCCATGGCTGCTTACATTGTTGTTTACTCTTTATGAAACACTTTTTTTAAAAAAAACAAAGATGTATCACTGGACCTGAAATTTTAAACTGTAATTCTATTTTTGACCAAAATGTATTAATTGTAACATTTTTTGCTATTATCTTTCAATGATACTACAAATACTTAGGAAAAGTAAAGACTGAAAATATCATACCATTTTAAGTCTATAGTTCAGACAGGTCTGACTTTGACCTTCCAAAAGGGACAAAGGAGAAGGCTAACACTTTGCAGAAGGAACAGATAACCTGACAATAATCTTACAGCATCACCAAGAAGCAGAAATAGCTAAGTTATCTCACCTAGTGAGACCAATAAAGTCAAGACCTCCCAAAGGCAGGCAGTATCCTCCAGTGCCAGTACTCTTCAGCTAGCAATCTAAAGGCCAAATTAAGTCCAAAAGAGGAAGCCAAAGGGACTGCCAAGTGATCCTACACCACAGAGGCCTTTCTGTAGGGGGCACTCAAAAAGTGTGTGGTGAAACACACTGTGCTGGTGGAAGGTGGAACAAGAAAGTAAACTGAGATAATGTAAATATTTACATTCTACTACACCAATAAGGCAGCTGAAGTGAAATGATGACTGAGAAGAGACATCTGGAAATCGGCTAATAATTACCGTATCTGTAGAGCACCTGCTCCCTTGACTTACTGTTCTCTGTTATCTCAATTCTCACACAGAGAAAACTGGGAAACTAAGAGTGCCACGACACTCCCACTCACACACATAAAATACCCACAGCAGCAGGGCTTCAGAGAACAACATGCCCATGCTGCTCTTCTGATGTGCTGTGTCTCTGCTTGTCCCCACTCTTCCCGAACAGCTGCTAAAACTGTGTTTTCATGGTCAAAAGGTAGAGATGAGCAGCTCTGCTGCCAAGAGCACCTTCTTTGCTAAGAGTTGTCTGAGGCCTTGATGCCACCAATATCTAATATAACTATCATAACACTATCAAAAAGACTTTTAGTGAGGAACAGACCCTTAGTTCCTTTAAAAAAAATGAACAACACAAAAAACCCCACAAAAATCTTGACAATTTAAAGAGAGCTGCTCTTGACAGAATTCTACAATGTAGAGTATCACCCTTCATTACAAAGTTTTCCTTCAAGAGAGTCTAAAATCTAACAGCAAATCACCACTCTTAAGAACTGTAAAATTCCCAGATGTAAAATAATTAAATAAAATAATTACTTTTAAACTATATTAAAATCCTAAGGTCTCACTTTCATTCTTCCATTAATTTATATTTTTACCAAAGGAGGTTACTCTCACAAAGGATCTGTTGTAATAAATTTTTATTCAGACTAAATAACATTTAGTTGTAGTACTGAAAAATTCTTTTTATGTGTCATAAAAAAGGACAAATTTCTGTTTTAAGCTCAAATCTCTGTAGCTGCATTAGCTGTGCAGCTATAGCTTACTAAAGCTGTAATTAGAGCTAGCCATTTATTTATTTTTAAGGTGATAAGCACTACCTGGGAGACAATACTTCTACCAAATGCTTTTCAAAGTTACTGTAGTAAAAAATACTTGTGTTTTGCTAACAAAATAAATGCAGCATTTAGGAAATAATTAGGTTTAGAGAATTAAATGTGCTCAATGTATTTAACTAAATGCCTGATATATGAATATGGGAGATACTTTTCTTCTTGTACTTTCAACAAGGGTGGCACTGGTCATAGCTAGAAAACACATAGACTGAACTGAACAAAACAGTTACACAGCAGGTTATTTCAGATTCAGTGCAGCCAAGTCAGGTCTGCCAACAAACTTCATTTCATTTACCACAGTCTTTGGTATTACTTCATTATATAAATTACATTCCACATGAGAAGAGAATTCTTTTAAAGCCTTGTTGGCTCTACTTCCTGTATTTCTCGAATAATGACATTTCCCAAAGTCCTGACCAACAGCATTAAACAACAACAAAAAAGTGATGCATCCTTGAAGGATGACAAGAGTCAATTGATGTGGGGCATTAGATTGAAGTCAGTCGTAACATGGTTAGATTGTTCTCCAATTAATAACACAAACTGTCAAGTCTTATTTCCTAGCAATTTAGGAGTTCTGCCAGACCACAAAAGAAAAGGCGATATCCAACCTGTCTGTGCCAATTTTTCAGTCTTGCCTGCAGACTGCAGTAAAGGTCAATCATAAAGCTAATGAAAAAGCAGTCCAACTATCCATGCATTTTCCCTTCTTCTGGGGGAAGAAAAAGAGCTCTGCCCAACAGCTTATCTCACCAAATACGTGTGTACATATGTATATATGTGTGTGTACATGTACGTGCGTATACTTTACCTAACAGCTTAAATAAGCAGCAGTCAAGCTATCTCATGAAGAAAAAACAGCCAGAAATCTTATCTACACGTTTCAGTGAGCTCTGATTTACATTAACACTGAACGTCTCCAGTTAAACTGGCAGTGCTGATGCTTCAAGAGCTCAATTTAGCACAGTACTCAAGCAATTCACTGTACTTAAAATTAAGTAGCTACTCTTTGACTATCTGAGAATCCCATTTGCTGTATCTTCTTTACAAATTAATCATCTCTGCAGGAGAGAGATATTAAGAAAGAGCAGTTGGTAGAAACCAACACATAGAAAGACAAAAGGGTTTATTTGTTCCTCCAGATAACCAACTATTTTTCTCAAAGTAGGTGTATGTGGAAAATAAAATAGTTTAAACTGCTCATAATAGTTTCCAATGCCTAAATATACTTTGTGGAAATCTGGATCACACAGGATTCTATTTTTTAACAAGACTGTAATTAAGAAATACAAGTTAAACGTTCTTAGTGGTCTGGACTATCCAAACACTACCTTATTCTCTACATACCTTTGGCTCCACTTAAGAACAGGAATTCCTAAAATGTTCAATTAAAACACCTTCACATACACAGCTATAAATATGAATAGGTATAACAGGTATGAAATGGCACTACATCTTTTCTCCTTCCTCTTCCCACATTGTTCGTGTCTTTACTGTTTATCCCTACTATAATTTTCTCAAATTCAAATTCAACTTAGATATTCTGGCACAGGCTTCACAGAACATTAGCCATTTTTCAGTAGGATGGCAAATGCGCACGAAGAATTTCCTTTACCAATGCCTCTCTTAATCAAAAAGAACAAACCACTTTGATTTGGTGAACTTCAAATGACGTAATTTTTATATCCTTTACTAAGACATGCCCAGGTAAGGGGAGGAAACAAACTCTTGGTAATGAAGAGTATCTTGTTTAAAAAAATTGACTGCCAGGTTAGTACCTTTTCTTCTTCTATTATCCTACCATACAAAAATTCTAGTATAATTCAAGCCCTCAACTATTTTTCAAAATTGCCATGTTTAGAAAATTGTACTCTGACCTTCTCAACATGAATAAACATGGGGGGTGAGGAAGGGCATGTGGTGTATAAATCTTGAAATTAGCATCATAAAGTGTAACAAACTTTTTAAGTAATGACTGTTACAAATGCTCACTCACTACACAATTTCAAGGGTTCTGAGAGCATCATCTCTGCATACTGAATCTCCGGACAGATTATGAAAACATTATAAAATCCTTGCAATGGCTTCACATTCCTTTTTTTTTGCAGTATCCTTTGTTGTTAAGCACTTTTTTCTGGCATGCTCTCCATATCTGTGAACCTATTGCAGCACTTTATTTTGTCTATCGTGAAACAAATTATTTATGCTACAAACAGAAGAAAATACCACCTGAGGCTCTCAGGAGGCTCTCTTGTGCTTCTCTGAAGTTAATTTAAATTTACATGTTTTCAGGCAATGCTGCACTACAATATCTACCAAACAAGACATAAATACCACATTTGTCCTGTAACCATATTTTCCCCATCCCTGAACATGTTTTCATCATCTTCTCTCTCACATGACTTTACTGCACTCATTCAGAAAATTACCTTAATTCAAAACACTCACTTTCCTATAACTTTTTGCTTGTAATCTGTTTAAAATAAGCATAAAATCTGTCCAAGGAAACAAACATAAACTGGAAATAACCAACTATTTCTCTTCTACATAATGTTAATGATTACTTATTCTATCTATACATCTGTTCTCTAATACCATGCACAAATATTTACATATGCTTAAAATGAAAATACAAATGAATTTGAGAGAAGCTTGTAAAGGTCTTATCACACCATCTTCAAAGTAAAGCACTCACTTGTAATACTGAACCTGTCGACAACAGGCAGAAAACATTTTACAGTAGGTTTTACTTCAGTAATTCATTAGGCTGTTGAATGTTTTCCATGCACCCCTTGCCTTCCAAGATGTCTTTTTACTAAGTTTTTATTGCAAAGTCCACTCTTCTACAACAAACTAGATTTGTGCACAATTATCTTCATAATTGTTTCCAGTCACATTAAGAACTGCAGTTTTAGCTGAACTTGACACAGTGAAAATCTAAATTCAGGTAACTGGAGGACAGCAGCATGAAGAAGAGGACTGCAGGACTGAGAATGACTCAGGAAGGGAAGTACACTCCTGCGGTCTTAGTCACAGGGTGCTGATGATGCTACTTGAAACATGGCAGGTGCCAGTTTTCTTCTCCTCTTTCAGAGAAAAAGGAAAAAAAACTGCTTTAAAAAAAAAAAAAGAAAAAAAAGAAAAAACAAAACCCCAAATCACTACAAAGCAGCATTTCTTCACTCCCTGTCAGTCAATGCTTGATCTATATCTGGAACAGAAGGCTTTACACAGCTTGTATATTTTAAATCCTATCAGATTTGTCTAGGTTTGAATTTACTAAATCTCTCTTGAAATCTCTGAATGACTAAATAATCATTATATTCCCTAAACTGGCTTTTTTTTAATGCTGCTTCCTGTATCACACACTCAAAAATTACTGTCAGACGCTATACAACACTCCTTTAAACAGTCTGTACAATTGAAACGCTTCAAACATTTATAAACGTCCTTACTTTATAGACTGGGAACTACAAGACAGCAGAAAAGGTCATAATTGTCAGCAACACAAACCAATTCCAGCTCTCCAATTTAACATTTGAAGGTCTAATTCTTCAAAGCGCATCACATTTTTGAAGTGCACTGTGTAAAGTGAAGAGCTCCTATGAATTTAAATTTCAGCCTGTGATGCTCAGGCACTCTCCTGCTAGTCCAGCTCCCAAACTTCATCTTCCAAATTCCATTGTCTCATCCTGTCCTAATAGCTACTGATTAAGGACCACACATGTCTGAGTACTTTGGGATCCCTGGGTAACAGCTGCCCACAGACTGTAAGAACTTCACAGACAAAGCAAAGAAAATCCATTGTCAAAGAATGGCAGCTCCAATGAGTCACTAACCATGAGATCATTTTCCTCCCATTTCTCCTTTTGAGAACATAACTTCTTACAACAAACAACATAGGAAAACTGGCTTCCTACACTATCTCAACTCATACTTAGAACCTTCTCTTCCCCTGTGATAGGAGCTCTTGGAGGAGAGGGAACAAACACACCATTTATGCCTTCATGACCGAAAACTGTATCATAAAGCATTGCACACAAAGCGGATTAAGACTACAAACAAAGCAAGTTTTATTTGGAATTTTTATCATTTTAGAGACTCTGCCACACTTAAAACATTAGTTTTCCAAATGAAAGCAACTTATAAATGACACAGTATCAAAAAGCTGTTCCTCCAACAGACCAGTATCAGTCTTAGTTTCATCAGCTCTAACAAGGAATTTAAAAATTCTTGAAAGCGAAACCAGCCAATTTTCCTGACCCTGGAAAGAGCAGAGCAGCAGTATCACATTCAAACAACCATGTTGCACAGAAAAGTAGCTCTGGTAGAAATTCACATGTGGTAGCTCACATGACACTGTTTTGCAGTGACTTATACAGTTGCATGTACACACTACTCCCAAAGCATGGCCGGCTGAGACACCGTATTTTTCAAAATCTAACTAAATTGTCTTCTCTACCACTTTGTCATGTCTATTTCTCCCTACCAATGCAATTAACAAATAGGCAGAATCATAATTTAAAGGATATGATACTGTTGCAAGCAAAGATAATTTTTCAACTGACAAACATTTCTTAAAATTATTAGACATTTTACTGAAATGAGCTGACATTAACAAATACTTGGAAATCCTGCAAACTCTGTATGTTACAGCCTTAGTTTTTCCATATAGGCAAACAGGACAGGTAGCTTTCAGAAGAAAGTGGGAGGAAACACAGAATAGTAACACTGAAACAACTTCCTGAAATATTCAATTTCAAGGGCTACTGTTTTACACTGTTCATTTATTGTCAAACGTGTTTTCCAAATATTAATTCTGATAGTGATCACGACAGTGGTAGATTTTAGTATTTTACAAGGTAGAAGTAGGGCAATAAGTAGGATTAGAACCCTGGACTTCTACAGGGCTAACTTTGTACTCTTCAAAGATCTACTTGCAGGAATCACATGGGCTAAGACTCTGGAGGGTAAAGGAGCCCAAGAAAGTTGGTCAATTTTTAAATACCACTTCCTCCAAGCCCAAGATAGGTGCCTTGCCTTGAGTTAAAAATTGGGTAGACATGCTAGGAGACCTGCATGGATGAGCAAGGAGCTCCTGAAGGAAATCTCATGGAAGAAAGGAACTTACAAGGGGCAATGGATGCAAGCTAGAGCACAGGAAGTTCTATCTCAACATGAGGAGGAACTTCTTGACTGTGAAGGTTACAGAGCACTGGAAGGGGCTCCCCAGAGAGGTTGTGGAGTCTCCTTCTCTTCTTGAAAGTCTGGAGACTTTCAAGACCCTTCTGGATGCGTTCCTGTGTAACCTGCCCTAGATTCTATGGTCCTGCTCTGGCAGGGTGGTTGGACTTGATGATCTCCAGAGGTCCC
>VZZY01019178.1:0-14302 GCA_013400335.1 Eurystomus gularis
CTCCCTGCAGGGGCTTGGACCACACAACCTTTGAAGGTTCCATCCCACCCAGACCAGTCTGACTCTGAACTGGGAGGGAAGAGCTGGGCCAGCCTCTGCTGGGAACCGAGCATGGTTGGTGTCGCGCCCTGCTCTAACACTGGCCTCTTTCATCGCTCTGCTCCTCCCTCCCTGGGCATGGTTGGAAGGCGCGTGTCCTCGCAGCCGCTTTGTTGCGCGTAGCCGGGATATTTCAGATCTGCCTGGGGATGGGTCTGCAGGAGAAGTGGCTGCAGCCCTGCCCAGCGTTGTGCCAGCGCCGTGGTCCTGCTGGGAACGGGGTCTGGGGTCCCTGGGGGGGATCTGGTGGAGGGGTGTTGTCCCTGAAGTCTCCAGGCATCCTGCAGGCTCTGGCTGGGTTCGATGCCTCGCGGTCAATGGCAGCGCTGCGGTAACAGGCCTGGCTGGGGGGCGATGGCTCCTGATTTCTGCTGGTTCATTAAAGCTTTGGTCACTTTTGTGGTCACGCTTCAGGCAAAGGTGTGGTGCCCGCGGGCTCTCGGCAATGTCACCAGCTCCTGGTGTGTGTGATGAAGGGAGGTGGCTGTCTGCTGGGGAACAGCCTGTCTGGAGACTGGATCAGGTGTTTGCTCTTTCTCTGGGTTGTTAGTGCTGGGGAGGCCCAACCTCCAATCCTGGGGTCGGGTTTGGGCCCCTCACTCCAAGAAGGACCTTGAGGGGCTGGAGCGTGGCCAGAGAAGGGCAACGGAGCTGGGGAAGGGTCTAGAGCAGGAGTGTGGTGAGGAGCGGCTGAGGGAGCTGGGGGTGTTGAGCCTGGAGCAAAGGAGGCTCAGGGGAGACCTTCTGGCTCTGCACAACTGCCTGACAGGAGCTTGGAGCCAGGGAGGGCTGAGATCTCTTGTCTCCAAGTGATGGGATGAGAGGAACCGGCCTCAAGTTGCAGCAGGGGAGGTTGAGGTTGGACACGAGGAAGAATTTCTTGGTGGGAAGGGCTGTGCCAGGCTGGGCAGGGCAGTGGTGGAGTCCCCATCCCTGGAGGGGTTTCCAAGCCGTGGAGATGTGGTGCTGAGGGCCAGGGGTTCGTGGTGCCCGGGCAGTGCTGGGGAACGGGTGGACTCCAGGAGCTTAAAGGGCTCTTCCAACCCAAGTGATTCTTTGATTCTGTGATTTGTGAATGGCTGGGAGGAGGAAGACTCTGGGTCTTGAGCTGCTGGGCTTGCGGGTGCTACAGCGACTGGCAGAGCCTTGGAGCTGTTGATCTTTCTCCTGTTGCTGGTGAGAAGGATCATTTTGAGCAATGCTCCTGCCCAGGCCACTTGAGTAAACTGACGCTGTGCTAACTGGCGGCTGTCGCCGAGCTGCGGTGCGGTGGGTAAACAGCCCGGTGATTGATGGCCTGGCAGGGCTGCGGCAGCTGCCGAGAAGTCCCGTTAGCGTTTGTCATCTGCTTGGAGCTCATGGCTTAAACTGTCACATCAGCTGGAGCTGGCAGGCAGGAGCCGCAGGACAGGCCGCTGCCTGGACAGTGTGTGAGATGGTGTGAAGCTTAACGCGGGTGGGAGCGCGGCCTCCGAGGACGCAGGTGATGGAGCCTGTGGCTTGGGTTTGGCTTCTCCTCTGCTGCCCTTGACCTGAAGGCACCCAGTGCTGAACCTGCCACGGACTGAGCTGTCCTCATCTGCTCCCCCAGGCCGAGGCAGAGGTGGCATCTTTGAACCGCCGTATCCAGCTGGTGGAGGAAGAGTTAGATCGGGCCCAGGAGCGCCTGGCCACAGCTCTGCAGAAGCTGGAGGAGGCTGAGAAGGCTGCAGATGAAAGTGAAAGGTGAGCAAGGGCTGCTGCTCTCACTCAGAACATCTCGGGCGTGTTCCGGAGGAGGGCGCGGTGCCATCGACCTCTTGGGCTTCCTGGAGGGCGGGAAGCAGGTACCACCACATCAAGGCTGGATGTGGTAGTCCGTACCTGCTTATGCAGAGCAGCTAAAACAGCGCTGTTGGTCTGGGGTGAGCCCCGGGGAACCCGAGGACGAGGAGCGGGTCGGTACCCGGTGCTCCTGAGCATCCCTGCCTCCGAGGGAGGAGAGTGAGGGGCTTTAGGACACCGATGATCTGTAAAGGAGGCTGCTGGTGGGGAAGCCTCTCTGCCAGCACCTCTCTTCTGGCAGATGTTCCCTGACCTGGTGGTGTGATTCAGAGGGGTCCTATCAGCTTCCAGTTGACCGATGTGCCTCAGCAGAGCAGCCTGACCCTGTCCTTACAGCAGGACATTGGGCTTGGCTCTTCCTTCCTGCCAGCCTGGGAAGCACCTGGCTCGGCTGCGTGGAGGCCCCAGGCCAGCCTGGCCTGTCCTTCTCGGCAGCGCCGTGTTTCCTCTGGTCCAAGAGCCCGATGAGCTGCTGGAGGAAGGCTCCGGGAGCAGCCGAGGCGGCTGTACCGGCCTCAGCCCAGCCGCGTCCGTCTGCGCTGCCCGCGGCACTTGGAGCTGTTGTGGCTCGGATGGAAGCAACGTGGGCCCGGGGGAGCACCGTTCATGCTCTGGAACTTGTTACACCGCTGGCTCGCACACGGTTGTTCTACATCTCCTCTCCCTGTGCTCTCTCTTGGGCAGAGGCATGAAAGTCATTGAAAATAGAGCTCTGAAGGATGAGGAGAAGATGGAGCTGCAGGAGATCCAGCTGAAGGAAGCCAAGCACATTGCGGAGGAGGCGGACAGGAAATATGAGGAGGTGAGATCCTTGGATGCTCTGGCACAGCTGACCCTGGCCAGGAGCAGCGGCTCCTTCCTGCTGACAGGGATTTCCTCGGCAAACCTGGGGAGCGCCTGGCTCTCGGCAGAGCTGCGTCTGGATCTCCTTGGCCAAAAGCCCCTGGCAGTTCTTCCCTGCACAGCCTACAGGGACAAAACCATCTTCCTTCTTAACCCTGCTCCTCCTTTCCAGGTTGCCCGGAAGCTGGTGATCATAGAAGGAGATCTGGAGCGTACCGAGGAGAGAGCTGAGCTGGCAGAGTCGTGAGTAACCTGCTGGCATGTACCTGGCACATCCACCTCTGCATGGGAACTAACAGCATCTCTAACCTCGTTACACAAGGCCTGAAGCACGGGGGGGTCAGATCCGTGGCTGGGGGGGTTGGCAGCACTCTCCTCACGACCCTCAGAACAGGGTTAGCTCTGCTGAGGATGCAGAGTTTGCGATGACGTGATTTTCCTTGTAGTGGGGATGTTCTGCCCTGTGCGTGGAGGGTCTCTCCACTTAGGGAGGCCAGAGAATCCTCCTCCTCCACGCTGTGTTCACCAGCACTGCTTTGTACGTGTGCTCACCAGATCGTACGTGTCCCGGGGCACGTGAGTGCACGGTGCTTGTCCTAAAGCAGCGGAGGTCTCTTGGGCTGGGAGCTGACAGGGCACGTGGGCTGTCCAAGGGCAGAACTGGGGCTGAGCTTGGCCTCAAAGCATTTGCAGTAACCACCACGGACTTGTGCCATGCTGAGCAGGGAGCTGGACCCTCTCTGCTCAGAGCAGACCCAGACTATGGGGTGGGGGCTCCTTCCTGCATCCCGATGCGTTGGGAGACCCTGGAGGAGCTGGTCAGGGCTGACCTGTGCTCTGGGCCTTGTCTAACAAAGCTGGTGTGTGTGCAGCAGCAGCACCGCGCTCCCCCCGGACATGCATGTTGTGACCATGACTTCTTTGTGTTTTTCCCCTCCCGCCTTTTTTTTTTGCTCTGTGGTATTGTGTTCTTGGTGCTTCTTTTGACCCTTGCCCCCACCCGGCTTGTGCCATCGTGTGACCGTCACTAACAGTCGGTGCCGGGAGCTGCAGGAGCAGATCAGAGTGATGGACCAGAACATGAAGTGTCTGTCTGTTGTCGAAGAAAAGGTACTAACCTTTCCCTTCTCCAACCATTAAACCAAGAACTCTTGTGGTCCTCTTGCTTCCTTGCTCCTTCTTTCCGCTTAACTGCGCCTTTCTCTCTCCTGGAATGTTCTGTCCTCTCTGCCCATCGACGCTCCTGTCCGAGTGGTGGTGGCTGTCCGTCTGTCAGGACAGCTTCCCTCCCTACAGCAAACCAAACACGCAGTTCCTACTGGAAGACTCCGGGTCCAGCAGAAATCTGTGTCCACATCTCGGCTGCTCAGCCCCGTGCCCTGCGCATGCGCTGGCAGAATACTCCAAGTGTGAGCTTGGAGGTGGGAAGGGAACTTGCTTTCGCACATGTGCCTCAAAGCAGGGTCCCCTCCAGTCTGGTCGCAGACGTCTCCTGAAGCACCTCCTGCTCCCCCCTGCACATGGATTCACCTCTTGTCTCTCCTGTCTTTCCCTCCCACTTCTTTTCCTTTTTTTTTTCCTCCTCCTTTTCTTTACAAAACCCCACAGTAAATGTTCCGAGCTGGAAGAAGAGCTGAAGAATGTCACCAACAATCTCAAGTCTCTTGAGGCTCAGGCTGAGAAGGTAGGGCTAGCTGCTTGTCTGAGGGCCAGAGGCAGCTCTGGCTGGCTTGGAGGGTGTGTGGCAGCAGAGCACCCGCTGGGCTGGAGAGGAGGAGCGTGGAGAGCTGCGCTTGGTCTCCCAGGAGAGCCGGCGGGTTTCCGTGTGGCCCACGTTGAGGGCAGAGGCTGGGAGGAGTGCGGGAGGTCTGGCTGCCCTCCCCAGCCTCAGGGCCTGCTCTGTCAGCCAAGATGTTTGTGCTGATGAGGATTTTTCCTCGCCCAAGTTTGTGTGCCTGGTGTGGGACTTGCTGCCTGACCCAGTTCTGTTGGGCTGGGGTGGAGGTGTCAACAGCTCCTGGTTGGAAGCTTCCGTGGGCACGTGCCCTGCAGCCAGGAGCTCGGGCCTCCCGCTGTAGCTGGGGGCTCCGGAGTGGGAGGTGCCCGGGGGCTGCTGGTTCCTGACTCCTCTCCTTTCCCACAGTACTCCCAAAAAGAGGATAAATATGAAGAGGAGATCAAGATCCTGACTGATAAACTCAAAGAGGTGAGTGACTGTGTCGGGGTGGCTGCTGGGTGAGCTGGCGTCGGGGTGGCTGGGGAGGGACAGGGAGGGTGGGAGACTCGATGTCCTTGGGCTGGTGCCTCTGAAGGCCTTTGGTGTATCCTGGAGCTGCTGTTCTCACTGGCTCCTGTCTGTCTGGCAGGCGGAGACCCGCGCTGAGTTTGCTGAACGGTCTGTAGCCAAGCTGGAGAAAACCATCGATGATTTGGAAGGTACATTCTGGGGATGGGAAGCCAAAGATGCATGTGGTGAGGAGTGGGGAGCTGAGGAAGGCTGTGTCCAGAGAGCTGGGAGTGGAGACGCTGCTCTGCTGCTCCGTACTCGGAGCAGGACCTGACTTAGCCTCCAAGGTGGTGCTGGTGGGCTCCAAGTCGTGTCCCCCGTGTCTGCTCAGAGGGTTCCCCGCTGTGCTGCAGCAGGTCGGGGGCTCTGGGTCCCAACACCACGGTACCTGACAGCGGCAGCGCGGCTGGTGCCTCCTGCTTGTGCTGTCCTCGGGAATGTACCTGGATTCCTGTGCTCCAGCTTTGCCACAGTTTAAGCAGTGGCAAAGGGAAAAAAAACCACCCAAACTCTCCAGGAATTGGTCACAACGTATTTGTGTGGAATCTCCTGTGCGTGGCTGGCTGCCGACAGTGGCCACAGTAGTCAGAGGGTCTTGAAACAGCCCCTGTGAAGACTCAGACCCTTCAGTGCTGGTCCTGGTTTGAGATCAGATCACCAGAAGCCCCATCCATGCAGTCCTGGTCAGCCTGTGCTGGGCTGGGTTCCTTTCCTCCTGGTGTCACTTCCCCAGGAGCACTCCTGAGGCCGGCTGCTGTGGAGTCCCACCTTCCCCCAAGCCATGAAGGAGAAGGTTCCAACTGCCTCTGTTAAATCTGGGGCTGCGGCCAGGTTCCTTTGTGGATGGTTGTGGCTGGAGTGGTGGTGACGCTAAACCAAAACTTAGAGGCCTCTTGCCTCAACCACGGCATGTGCCCTTGTGGTCTTTTAGTGCCAGGTCTTGGATGTTCAAAGCCACGCCCTGCTATCTGGAGCCACTCCGGAGGTTTTTATCTAGAAATAGCGCTGCTGTCAGCTGAGCTGTTCCAGAACCGCAGCCAAGCAGCAATCTGAGCCACCTCATCACCCAGGGCAGGCCTTCACTGGGAACTGCAAATGCTCCTCCAGATCCGTGCGCACTCCCCTGGAAACACAGTGATCAAGAGTTGGCTCTGCTCTCCAGCCCTGCTGCTGAAGTGACCTAGTTTATGATGACTGGCAAGTTCTCTGGGCTCATGTTAACAGCATGGCCAGCTGTCCTGCAGAGCCTGGGCCAGCTCTGCACAGGGCTCCAGGAGCTGCATCAGGGAGTTCTGGGGCTGTCCCCTCCTCTTTGGGTGGTTGATCTGCTCCATGATCTGATGAAGACTGTGGCTGTGGCCTGTCCTAGGCTCGCCTTGCCCAGCTGTGTGCTGCAGAACAGGGATTCCTGCTGGTGCCCAGGGCTACACATGGTACCTGGAGCCCTGTCTAGCTCAGGAGAGACATGGACCTGGTGGAGCGGGGCCAGAGGAGCCCCAGCAATGATGGGAGGGCTGGAACCTCTGCTGGGAGGCCAGGCTGGGAGAGTTGGGCTTGTTCAGCCTGCAGAAGAGAAGGCTCCAGGGAGACCTTCTTGGGGCCTTTCAGGACTTAGAAGAAAGCTGGGGAGGGACTTTTGAGCAGGGCCTGTTGGGACAGGACAAGGGGAGATGGTTTGAAATTAAACAAGGGAGATGAGAGAAGGAAGAAATTGTTGTTGCTGAGGGTGGTGAGAGCCTGGCCCAGGCTGCCCAGAGAGGTGGTCGCTGCCCCATCCCTGGAGCCATCCCAGGGGAGGTTGGCCGGGCTCAGAGCAACCTGCTCTAGGTACAGATGTCCAGTGCAGGGGGCTTAGACCAGAGGAGCTTTGAAGGTCCCTTCCCACCCAAACCATTCCATGATTCTATGACTGTTAGGTGACTGAGAACCAAGCTGGTCTGTGCCTTCCTTGGGCGTAGCAAAGCTTCTCCCTCAGTGGATGGAGTTGCCCTCCCCTGCTGCTCCGCCAGTCAGTGCCTCTTGCTGACCAGGCAGCTTGTTTTCATGAGCCGATGTGGTTTGAGGTCTTGGCTCTGCTCCCCTCAGAGCAGGCTTGTAATCCTGGAAGGCACTTGCTGGTCAGGCTGTCCTCAGGCTGTTGCGGCCCCCAGTTCATTGGGAGCTAAAATGAGTCGTGATGGCTCCACATCCAACTTCACTTTCTGCAGTTGATGAATCCCCAAGCTGCTTTTCCTGCCCCAGGCTGTGGGAAGAACTCCTCTGCCTGCCCTCATTGTCTCCCTTTTGTTCTCCTCCTAAACCTCTTCTAGATGAGCTCTATGCCCAGAAACTGAAGTACAAAGCAATTAGTGAGGAACTGGACCACGCCCTGAATGACATGACTTCCATGTAAATATGAGCTGGCTGGTGTTCGCCTCTCGCTTCAGCAGGCTAGACCGCCAGAGCTTGCTTGGTTTGCTGTGATCCCTGTAGCTGGAGAACCGATAGCCCCGTGTCTAGGTTACTTCTACAGATCTCTGCCTGGAGGCCGGTGGAAGCTCCTCGCAGCATGCTCTGCTCTAACGTGAGGTCCTTGAGCTGCATGTGTAACCCCGAGTGCTGTGCTGGCCTGAAAGGGTTCTCGCCTGAGCTCTGCGGGTGCCATTCCCAGCCCCGCTGGGAAAGGCTTCCCAAGGTGACGTGGCTGAGCTGCCTGCCAGAGCCACTGGGCCACGGTCCCAGGATTCCTCCTGGAAGAGGCTGTGGAGAGTGCTTCCTTAGGAATTGCCATAACAGGCTTGAGATGGGCTGGATCATGAGCTGATCTGTGGAAGTAGCTGAATTCTTGCGTTTCTGCAACTCTGCTACTCGGCTTTTTTTGTTCGTGTTTGTGGCGGGTTCTACTAACGGCTGCTCCGCACAGTCCTTCCCACTAACCGCGGAGAGGCCGGGGGCTCGCTGCGCAGGAGCAGCCTTCACCCGGGGGTCCCAGAGCTCCCCGAGCAGCCTCTGCACAGACACCTGAGCCTCTCTTACAATGAGTGTCTCCTTCTGTCTCACAGATAAGTCTTGCGGTTCCAAACTCCGCTTGGGATTTGCCTCTGCTTGGTGGCTTGTTCTGCGCCTGCACCCCACATTCACACCCCTGTCACCCCACTCCCGCCCCAGCACCTCTCCCCAGTTACTGCGCCCAGGGCAGCGCTGGGAACGAGCGCTGGGAAGACACCGAAGCTTGGTGGCAGCAGCCGCTGCCCCCCCAGTCCTGCTGCGCTTGCTCCCGAACAAAGCTCCCTCTGTTTGGCCCGTGCTCGGAGGGGCTGCCCCTCATGTCTGGGTGGAGCTGGGAGGACGCTGTTCTCATCTGCATATCTTCTGTAGAGCCATAAAGCTCCTTTTGTATTTCTCTTGCCTCTTGCTTGAGCATGATGTCACCTCTTCTGAGGAAAACAATCCTTGTAGGAACGGAACGGAGCGGCTAGCGCTGCTGACGCGGGTTCCCGGGGACCACTTGCTGCTTTAGAGTCGCTGTTTCACTGGCACCCTCAAACCGGCGCGACCTCCTCACCCCCGGTGGAACACGCAGACTTCTCCACGTGCTGGGTCTTCCCTTGGGGTGTTTTCTTGGCTGGCAGCTGCGAACCGCAGCGCGCCGTGCTCGGTGGGGTCAGGGGTTGTAGCAGGAACTCCTCGGGCTGTGCAGAGCCCCTCCTCACGCCTGCCCGCTCCGCGGTGTTCACAGGCGGCCGTTGCCACACGCGGGCTTGCGGGGGGACGTCACCACACCCCACCGGCACTGGGTCACGGGCAGGGCGTGAAAGCTCATAAAGCTCCAGTGAGCTCTGGCTGGTTCCCAGCTGGGCAGGACTGGTGGGATGCGAGGTGCTGCTGTGCCTGGGAGGGGGTGTGTGGCCCCCCGGGAACGAGGACGCGCTGTGGTAGGGCAGGGGATCGGCGTTTGGGGTCCTCCTGGGAGCATGGCGTGGATGGAGCTTCACCGCGTGCGCTCCGTGCGTCACCGCTGCCCCGAGTGTTGCTGGTTGCTCTGGTATCGTAAACACTGCTCAGCCTCTCGTGACTGTACGTGCTGCCCGGGGTGGCTCCACAAATATTTTTCCTTTCTGGATTGGTTCATCTGCCACAGTGCCCGAAGAGCCCTTCACGAGCAGAGTGTCGATGAAATGGGCCATCTCCCGTGGTTCCCTCAGGTTTGTGTTGCTCTGTTCTCTGCACCAATGGCACCAGCAGTGGGGACAGTCCAGGCGCGCTGAACTCACTCTGTCCTCTGTGCCCGGGCTGTCTGCCGGGGCTGGGTGGGGAAGCAGAGACCATTCCCACAAGGAATTCCAAAGGGTCATAGCTTGGGAAGTTCTGGCAGGTGGTGGCCTGACTCTGTGTCCCTCAAGCACAAAGCAAGAACCCCGAACTCCTCAGTGACCAGAGCTGCAGCGGGAGGACAGGGGTCTAGACTCGGTGGGAGGGACGGGGCCTCTGTCAGCAGGGTCCGGGGTGTGGAGGCTTCCAGCCCAGCGCTGGTTGCCAGCTCGTGGTGGGAGGTGGTGACACCCTGCCCTTGCGAAAGCCTCTGCACAGGGAGGTCCTGTCGGCTGCAGGTTTGTTACCAGCTCGCTCTGTGGAGCTGGTGGCTCTGGTGTTGCACGGGGGTGACGCAAGTGCTGTTGCTGAAGGCTGGGCTGGGACGGGCCCTTCCCTGCTCTGCGCTGGGTGGCAGAGGGGTGGATGGGCTCATGCAGGCTGGTTGCCATGAGCTGGGCTGGTGGCCCGGGAGTGTGGTGAAGGCTGCTTAGCAGGCCAGGAGGCACAAGTCCTGGAGCTCCCCAGGCTGCGAGGACGGCTGGTGGGGATGTCCTCCCTGCAGGCAAAGTGCTGGAGCTGGCCCCAGCAGAGCTGGGCAAGCATTCCAGAGTGAAGAGCTGCTCCTGACTGGAGTTGGCCCTCTCCCTCGTGTGGGTGGACCATCAAGTCCTTGTCCACCAGCAGGAACGCTCACTCAAAGACCAGGAGCTGTTGTACCAGCCTACAGCCACTGGTGCTTCTGACTGTAGGTCACTCCCAGCCTCTGCTGCTCTGGAGACCCAGGACAAGCCCTGGTCCACCCGCTCAGAGCCAGCGTAGAGGCCAGAGAGCGAGGCCTGAGCAGCAGGAGGAGCTGATGTGTGGAGGCCAGGATGGGATGTACCTGTCCATCACCCTACAATGTCCCTCAACATCTAGTTAGATCGTGGTGGGACAGAATCATAGAATCAGGATCATCAAGTCCAACCTTCATCCTAACATCTCTCTAGCCACTAGACCATATGGACAGTTTGACTCCATCCCGAATCATACCTGGCCAGGTCTTGTCCAATGGCAAAATGTTCCTGGGTTGAAAGCCATGAGGAATTGTGTAGATCCCCATCAGAGGGTGCCCTGGATTCCTGAGGATCTCATAGTACAAGGGTCTGAGGAGGAGCCCGATGCTGGCTGGAGTTGCTGCGCTCTGCTCTGGCCCGTCAGGGAGGGCTCTGCGTGTCCCTGCAGCGGGTGCTGAGCCGCTCCGCCGGGCTCGGTGAGATCCGAGGGGGTTTCACTGTGTGGAATTCCTCCAGATGCAGGAACTGGAGCTGTGGGGCTGGGAGGAGCCTGCCCACCCGGCTGGGCACAGCGCAGTGCCGCGCCGCTTCTCTGCGGTGCCCGGCTGTGGCTGACAGGCTGCGTGGCAGGATGGGGCCACCCCACCCCAGGAAGTCCTCGGAGCAGAGATCAGCCTGGTTCTGCTTTCCCTGGAGCTTCTGAAGAGCATGTTTGCTCGGGACCAGCCCTGGGACACGCGTGGAGCCCAGTGAGGCTGGACAGGGACCGGGCGGGCAGTGGTGGTGGTGGCACTTTGTGCCCCGCTCATTGAGTTCTTCTGGGGCAGGCGTTGAATCAGAGCACGTGCTCCAGAACGGTCTCTGTGCTGAGCCCAGCGCAGCCACTGCTGTCAGCCGTCGCCTGGATGTGGTGGGTGGTTGGGGTGGCACAGATGTGTCCTTGGAGCGTCCTCTGGGTCGGTACGAGGTGCTGTCACTCTCCGTTGTTCCGCTGTCCCTGTCCCGTTGCTAAACCCCCTCGGCCGCACTGCCGCGTGGTGTGGTTCACTGCAGGGCGCTTCTGGCCAGTGGTGGTAGGACTGTGTCTTCCTGCTGAGTGCTCCACAGGCTTCAACCCATCCCAGGTGTCTCTCGGTCCCTGGGATCCTCTTCTGGTGTCCTCCTCTTCCTCTCTTTGCCTTCGGCAGCACTTCCACTGCTACCCATGCTTGGTTCCTTCTGATCTTCCTGAGCTGAACCACGAGTCAGAGTGAGACGAGGCTTTGTCCTGCGCGGCTGCGGCCATTGGAGGCCTGGTCATGGACGCGGCTGACGTGACATGCTCCTCCTGGTCCTCTACTAACCTGCCCTTTCTCTCTTTTTCTCTCTTCCTCTTGTTTCCCCTGATCCCGTTGCTGCTGCAGAGCGCCTGTACAGCCAGCTCGAGAAAAACCGCCTGCTCGCTAACGAGCTGAAGTTAACGCTGCATGATCTGTGTGACTGAGGAGGGGGCCCACTAATGCCATTAAACGAGCTTATCGCGACCACCGGCGCGGTGACCACAGCGAAACCCGAGCGCTCTCGAGCCTGGCAGACTTGCAGAGCTGATGCAGTTGCTGCTGTTTTAACGGGGCGCTTGCATTTATCCTCTAATTTATTTAAGAGTTTGGGGTTTTTTTTATAAGGTAACCTCTGTTCTTGGTGAAGGAGCCCTCAGGCGTGGCTGGTTTTGGAGCAGCCTCGTTCAGGAGGTCCGGCCTGGCTCCTCCGCGGAACCAGAACTGCCGAGAGAGGGGTGGGGTGAAGTTGTGCTTGTGTCTCTGAAAGATGCCTGTCGTTAGAGACTCCGCTTCCCGTTAGCTGAAGGGCTGTAGGGTTTCCTGCTGCGTGGAATGACGCTTTAACAATAAATGGCCGCCCTCGTGCTCTGTATGACGCTGCGCCCGTAGTGCTTTCCTGTCAGTCGCGTCCTCACCACGAGATCGGGGGGAAGCGGTGGCAGCCGCAGAGCCCCGGGTTGGGTTGGGTTGGGGAAGCTCATGGACATCTCCAAAGCCGGTCCCTAAATCCGTGATGCTGCGTCCGGAGTGCCCGCAGGGAATCTGCAAAGGCTGCGGTTGCTGGTGCTGTGGGAAGCTGCTCCGCGTACTGTGTGGTTCCTGACCCCGGGGAGGGTTGGGGAGCGGCTTTGGGGAGCTGCCTGTACCTAAAGGGATCTTTCTACAGCCTGTCTGTCGGGTGTCCCAGCGCGTCGATCTCTTCAGCACGGAGGGTGGGTGCACCTTTGGAGCCAAGCCCACCTAGAGCGCTGGGCGCCCATCCGAGCTCTCCTGGCTGCGGGAACATGTGAGAATCCGCGGGGCAGAGTCGCAGCCCCCTCGCTCCCACGCGCTCCCTGCCTGCCCTCCACTCCAACCAGCCTCTTCCCCGCTCTCCTCGGTCCTCTGCTCCCTGCTGCTGGGTAGTCACGGTCCTGGTGACCAGCTTGGCATCTCTGTCCTGTGCTGGGGGTGAGGGGGCACAAGCAGCTGGGACTCCGGGGGTGAGTTCCGGGTGCCCCTCCCGGGTGCCTCGCTGGAGCGGGGGGTTCTGGCTGGAAGCGTCGAAGCCCTGGGGGAAAGCACCTGCATGCAAACCACTGCCCAGCGCCCTGGCTCCAAGTACACCGGGAGCACCGGCAGGGCCACAAACGAGCCAGGTCGCTCCCGAGCTTCCAGCTGCACCCAGCCAGGCACCCCCGGTCTGAGGAGTCGCTGCGACAGCGCGTGGGGCAGGGGCTGGCACCGGCTTTCCTGTGGCGAAGGTTTCGCGCTTGCCCGAAGCCCGTTTGTAACTCTCGACTCTTGCTTCCTGCCAGATAAACTGAAATCCACCAAAGAGGAGCATCTCTGCACGCAAAGAATGCTGGACCAGACCCTGCTAGACCTGAACGAGATGTAAGGGACCCCTGCCACCGCCTCCGCCACACGATGCCGGGGCCGGCCCAGCCGCTGCTGACCTCTAACCCTTAGCGACCAGAGTTTACCATCTTGTTGCCAACTCCACCAAACACAAACCTCCTCCTTTGCCTCAGGGTTAAAGGCCATCAGGTTGGGCAAGAGCTTCTGACGGTGTTATTAAGGGAAATCAACAATGCAATAACGTTTGGGGAGCATGTTTGAGATGTACACATTTTGTAACTACCTTCTTTTTTTTTTTTGTAGCAACCATTGTAAACATTCCAAATAACTGGTGCAGTCGGTGAGCTCACTGCAAAGCTCTTGGCTTTAAAATTCGGTATTAACCTTTTGTTAATTGGCTCTGGGCCCCCCTGCTCTGGCAGGAGAGGGAAGGGGGGGGGGCGATTCCAGCTGTGGGCCATGGAATCAGAGTAGCCGGGCTAGGGATGGAAGTGTCTTGGGAAAACTTCCTTTCCAGGAGCTGTTGCCAAAAGAGCAGTTCAGTTTCTCAGCTTTAACATTGTGGAGAAATAACTTGGGTGAAAGGAGACTTTTTTTTAAAAATTTTTTTTTTAAAGCCAAGCCTGTTACCTGGACAACTGAACACTCCCAGAGCTCATTTCCCTTCCCATCCTCCCCGCTGTTGGCCATGTCCTTCCCTGGTAGGCTTAGAGAAGCCACGGCCCCTCTAACCGGTTGCTACACAGTGAATTTGCCTTCACCAGGTGCTGCTGCACCGCGCTTTTCGCTCATCGCTGGGTGACACGTAACAGCCTCAGTACAACCACCGTGTTTTCTTGGAGTTTTTGGGTTTTTTTTGCCTACCCCAAGGGAAGGAGCCGGCGCCCTTCCCTCCTGGCCAGGAGTGCTCTTAGTGTCTTAATGAGGTACAAGCCATCTTGCTGTGCATTGCTGACGTGTAGCTGTTGTGAGGCGTGAGTGTGGACGTGTCGCTGGCGGTTTGCAACGCTGCCGGGCTGGAGCAGCTTCAGGGGCCGATCTGCAGAAAAAGGAACCCCCTCGTCACGTGTTTTGATACTAAATTGAGAAATTGTCTTACTGTCTTTTGAAATAAAACCCGATCCCTCCACGCTGCAGCCTGCGGAGCTTTCCTGAGGGCGCTGAGGGGAGGCCTGAGGCGCGGGGCCCTGAGCTGGGCCCTCAGGGCGGGCGGTGAGGCCGGGTTCGCCATCTTCGCGGGGCCTGGGGGCAGAAGCGGGCCCGGAGGGGCGGTGTGAGGGGGGGGGTTCTGCAGCTTTCCC
>VZZY01019178.1:17971-29475 GCA_013400335.1 Eurystomus gularis
GGGTGGGGGGTGCAAATTCTGGGGGTGGGAGGAGGTGATGGGGCAACCAGGCCTGTAGAGGGCGCCCTTTGACCCATAGGACACGCCCCGAACCCGTGGAGAACCTCCCAACCCATGGAGAACCTCCCAACACCTTGGAGAACCCTCAACCCATGGGAGATCCCCTTCAACCCACAGAGCAACTGCCCACCCAAGGGGTGCCCCCCAACCCAGGGAGAACCTCCAAACCCATGGGAGACCCTTGAACGCGTGGTGGACCTCCCCCCTCACACAGCTCTCCCCCACCCCATAGGGCGTCCCCCAAGCCATGGGGCAGCCCCCAACACCCTCCCTGGTGTCTCCTCTCCCCCCTCCCCAGACGGTGACTGTGAAGGAGGCCGATGTCCACCCGCAGAACCCCCCCAAGTTCGACAAGATCGAGGACATGGCCATGCTGACCTTCCTCCATGAGCCCGCTGTCCTCTACAACCTCAAGGAGCGCTACACCGCCTGGATGATCTATGTGAGCCTTCCCACAAGCCCCTGGGGCACCTGGGAATGGGGTGGGGCATTCCCCACAGCCTATGGGGTGGATGGAAGCTGGTAACCCCTTCCCTAAAGCTCTTGGCATACCTAGAACTGGATGGGCCTTCCAGAGAGTCTGTGGGCCACCTAGAACGTGGTGGGGCTTCCCCATGGGCTTTGGGCCACCTAGAACATCGATGTTCCTTCACCACATCTCTTGGGCCACCTAGACCTGAGATGTTCCCTCCTGGTGGACATCTCCTGACCCACCTGCCCCTTCTCCAGACCTACTCAGGGCTCTTCTGCGTGACTGTCAACCCCTACAAGTGGTTGCCCGTCTACAACACTGAGGTGGTGGCCGCCTACCGGGGCAAGAAGCGGAGTGAAGCTCCACCCCATATCTTCTCCATCTCTGACAACGCCTACCAGTACATGCTGACAGGTAGGGACCTCCTGCCGGGACCCCAAACTAGAAGACCCCACCCCAAAAAATGGGTCCTGACCTAGACCTGGGAGGATGGAGAACCCCAACCCCAAACATCTTCCCCAGCTTCGTCCCACCTGACTCCTCTTTTCTCCCGGCAGACCGCGAGAACCAGTCCATCCTCATCACGTACGTCCCCACCTCCCCCCAGCCTGCCCCATAGCGGTGGGGTGTGGTGGAGAAGCCAGCATGATGTTCTCCAACATCTCACTGTGTCCATCCCAGTGGAGAATCCGGGGCGGGGAAGACGGTCAACACCAAGAGGGTCATCCAGTACTTTGCCAGCATTGCTGCCATCGGCGACCGCAAGAAGGAGGCAGCCAATAGCAGCAAGGTGGGGCCTCGGGCCACGCCCCCTTGGTGGTGACCTTCCCCAGGTGGTGTCCACACCCAGCCCCACCCTTCTGGATTGTCCCACCCCACCAGGGCACCCTGGAGGACCAGATCATCCAGGCGAACCCCGCCTTGGAGGCCTTCGGCAACGCCAAGACCGTCCGCAACGACAACTCGTCCCGATTCGTGAGTGGACGGTGGGCGGGGTCCGTGGGGCAGGGTCTGTGGGGCAGGACCTGCCAGGGGAAGGTGGCCACCTCCACCTCATGCTGCTGCTCTCCCAGGGGAAGTTCATCCGGATCCATTTCGGGGCCACTGGGAAGCTGGCGTCAGCCGACATCGAGACCTGTGAGTGGTTGAAGGCTCCAGGAGAGGATGCCGGGTTGCCCATTGTCCATCCGTCCATCCACCTCCTCATCCCACCATCCATCTGACCCCATCCCTCTGATCCTCTATGTCCATCTCCTCATGTCTCAATCCATCTCCTGCTCCCAACCTCCACCCACCTTCTCTTCATCCCCACCTCAGACCTCCTGGAGAAGTCCCGTGTCATCTTCCAGCTGAAGGCTGAGAGGAACTACCACATCTTCTACCAGATCCTCTCCAACAAGAAGCCAGAGTTGCTGGGTGAGGAAGGGGGAGGGTTGGCCACCAGGCTTGGCCTTGAGTCTTCTTCTTCCTCCCCTGCTCTTGTCTGCTCATTTTTGGGGTGATTGAGGACAATGTGGGGCCATTTAGCGGCTGGAAATGCTCAGTTTTTGTCTCTATCCTGGGCCACCACGGAGCAGAGATGCTTCTCATCACCAACAACCCCTATGACTACAGCTACGTCTCCCAAGGAGAGGTGACCGTGGCCTCCATCGACGACTCGGAAGAACTGTTGGCAACCGACGTAAGCAGGGGGGTGGGCAGGTGGACATCCGGTGGCTGAGGAGAAGGGGAAGGGGGACAGCTGCGATGGGTGGAGGAGAGGAGGAATGAGAGAGGGAAGGTGAGAAGGGTGAAGGGAGAAGATGGCCAGGCTGATGAGCAGGATGGGCAGAGGGACACGCAGATGGTGGCCAGCAGATGGGATGTGCCCTCAGCTTGGTGGTGGGCATGACCAGGCCCCCTCTGACCCCCCACGTGCACTCCTTCCACCCTCAGAGTGCTTTCGACGTCCTGGGCTTCACCGGCGAGGAGAAGGCTGGTGTCTACAAGCTGACAGGCGCCATCATGCACTTCGGCAACATGAAGTTCAAGCAGAAGCAACGGGAGGAGCAGGCGGAGCCGGACGGCACCGAAGGTGGGGTTGGGCGTGGGATGTGTTTTGTGGTCACCAGGCTTCCCCCAAGCCACGGGGCAAGGTGGGACCTGATGGTGCATCTTCTTCTTGGTGCTCTGCAGATGCCGACAAGTCCGCCTACCTGATGGGGTTGAACTCAGCCGATCTTCTCAAGGGGTTGTGCCACCCCCGGGTGAAGGTGGGCAATGAGTACGTCACCAAGGGGCAGAATGTCCAGCAGGTGAGGAGGATGCTCCAAAACTCCACCTTTTGGTGCCATCCTGGGCAAAGAGAACACTGAGAGCCCCTGTCTCACCAGTGGGATGTCCCTCTTCCAGGTGTACTACTCCATCGGGGCCTTGGCCAAGGCTGTCTATGAGAAGATGTTTAACTGGATGGTGGTGAGGATCAACAACTCGCTGGAGACCAAGCAGCCACGGCAGTACTTCATCGGCGTGCTGGACATCGCCGGCTTTGAGATCTTCGACGTGAGGCCTCATGGGGGCGGACATGGCGGGGAGGGTGTCGGTCTTCTTGGGGCATGGGTTGATCTCCTCAACTTTCACCTTGACCTTGGGTGGAAAATTGCCCTCTTTGGGCATTGGGGTAATCCCATTGGGTGTCATGTTGACCCTGTTGACCCCATTGGATGTTCAGTTGACCCCATTGATCCCATTGGACATTATGTTGATCCCAGTTGGGTTGCCCCCCTTGACCCCATGGGTTGTCCCCTCTCCCCAGTTCAACAGCTTTGAGCAGCTCTGCATCAACTTCACCAACGAGAAGCTGCAGCAGTTCTTCAACCACCACATGTTCGTGCTGGAGCAGGAGGAGTACAAGAAGGAGGGGATCGAGTGGGAGTTCATCGACTTTGGCATGGACCTCCAGGCCTGCATCGACCTCATTGAGAAGGTACCACCTCCCCCAGGGCCTCCTGGGGGCTGAGAGGGCTCCTGGAGGAGGACCCTTCCAGTTGGAGCTTGCCACGTACCCCAAAGGCAGCTGGTTGGGTTGTGCTTGTTGTCCTCCATGGCCAAGGAGGTCTTCTTCTCCGCAGCCCATGGGGATCATGTCCATCCTGGAGGAGGAGTGCATGTTCCCCAAGGCCTCGGACATGACCTTCAAGGCGAAGCTCTATGACAACCACCTGGGCAAGTCGGCCAACTTTGGGAAGCCACGCAACATCAAGGGGAAGGCTGAGGCCCACTTCTCGCTCACCCACTACGCCGGCACGGTGGACTACAACATCCTGGGGTGGCTGGAGAAGAACAAGGACCCCCTCAACGAGACGGTGGTGGGGCTCTACCAGAAATCAGGCCTCAAGCTTTTGGCCAGCCTCTTCTCCAACTACGCTGGGGCAGATGCTGGTGGGTGGGCGCGTGGTTGGGTGATGAGTGGATGGAGAAGACAGTTGCCCACCAGAGTGGCCTCCTCTCCTGCCTCACCCCCTGCCTCTTTTCCCCAGGTGCTGATGGAGGGAAGGGGAAGGGAGCCAAGAAGAAAGGTTCTTCCTTCCAGACCGTCTCAGCTCTGCACCGGGTGAGGGACCTACACAGGGAACCTGCCATGGGGCAGAGGGAGGACAACCTCCTCCCCGCCCCCTTGGTTCCTCCCCTGCTGGCCCATTGGTCAACCTCTTCTCTCCTCCCCAGGAGAACCTCAACAAGCTGATGGCCAACCTCAAGACCACCCACCCCCACTTCGTCCGCTGCCTTGTCCCTAACGAGCGGAAGGCGCCGGGTGAGAAAATGGTGGGGATGGGGGTGGGTGGGGATGGTGGGGATGGCTCATGACTGACCCTGCCCCTCTAACCCCACCACCAGGTGTGATGGACAACCCCCTGGTGATGCACCAGCTCCGCTGCAACGGGGTCCTTGAGGGGATCCGCATCTGCCGCAAGGGCTTCCCCAACCGCATCCTCTACGGGGACTTCCGCCAGCGGTAGGAGACGCAGAGGAGAAGATGTGGGGAAGGGGTGGACAACCCCACCACGGCTGATCCTGGGGTGTCTCATCTTTTCCGGCCACCAGGTACCGCATCCTAAACCCCGCAGCCATCCCTGAGGGGCAGTTCATCGACAGCCGTAAGGGTGCCGAGAAGCTCCTGGGGTCCATCGACATCGACCACAACCAGTACAAGTTCGGGCACACCAAGGTGGGGGCACGTGGTCTCTGTTCCCCATGGTCCTATCATCCATGAGCTCTTGTGGACCTCATGCTCTCACCATCCATGTGTCCACCTGCCCAGCTACAGCCCAGTCCACCCACAGACCCATCCATCTGTCCACCAACCCTTCCCAACCAACCCATCCTCTCCCTCACCTGCCCACCCCACCCTCCTCACCCACCTCCTTCCTCCACCAGGTCTTCTTCAAGGCCGGGCTGCTGGGGCTGCTGGAGGAGATGCGGGACGAGCGCCTCTCCCGCATCATCACCCGCATCCAGGCCCAGGCCCGGGGGCAGCTCATGCGCATCGAGTTCAAGAAGATCTTGGAGCGTCGGTGAGAAGAATGTGGGAGGGACGGGGTCTTTCTCCTCAAGGAGGGACCTCCAGGTCCATGGCATGATGGCATTTGTGTTCCTCATTGTAGGGATGCGCTGCTGGTGATCCAGTGGAACATCAGGGCCTTCATGGGGGTGAAGAACTGGCCTTGGATGAAGCTCTACTTCAAGATCAAGCCCTTGTTGAAGAGCGCTGAGACAGAGAAGGAGATGCAGGTGGGAGGAGGTCATGGGATGGGTGGACTGGGCCAACCAGTGGCATGGGTTGGGTGGGGTGGATGGACAGAAGGGATTGGATGTCGCTATTGGTCTCCTTGGCTCTGGAACAGAACATGAAGGAGGAGTTTGGACGGCTGAAGGAGGCCTTGGAGAAGTCAGAAGCCCGGCGGAAGGAGCTAGAGGAGAAGATGGTCTCCATGCTGCAGGAGAAGAACGACCTTCAGCTCCAAGTGCAGGCTGTGAGTGAGGCTGCCCCTCAAAACCACTTTGAGGGGGTGGTCACCACCCTGCTTCACCTGCTCCCCCAACACAGGAGCAAGACAACCTCAACGATGCCGAGGAGCGCTGTGACCAGCTGATCAAGAACAAGATCCAGCTGGAGGCCAAGGTGAAGGAGCTGACGGAGCGGCTGGAGGATGAGGAGGAGATGAACGCTGAGCTGACGGCAAAGAAGAGGAAGCTGGAGGACGAATGCTCGGAGCTCAAGAAGGACATCGATGACCTGGAGCTGACTCTGGCCAAGGTGGAGAAGGAGAAACACGCCACCGAGAACAAGGTAAGGGTGAGGAGAGGTCTCGACCTGAAGCTGAGGAGACTTGACTCAACTCAGCCTGGTCGAGTTGGGCTGAGGAGACCCTGGGCTGGTTGAGTTGTGTTGAGAAGACCCAAGTCGGTTGGGTTGGGCTACATCAAGAAGACCCAAGGCCCTTTGGGCTCTCCTTTGTTGAAATGGCCTCACTGACCAAAGCCAACTGCAAACTCCCCCAACTCTGCCGTACCTTGGCACCAAGCTGGAGGCCTGATGTTTCTCCTCCTGCAGGTCAAGAACCTCACGGAGGAGATGGCCGGGCTGGACGAGAACATTGCCAAGCTGACAAAGGAGAAGAAAGCCCTGCAAGAAGCTCACCAGCAAACGCTGGATGACCTCCAGGCAGAGGAAGACAAGGTCAACACCTTGACGAAGGCCAAAGTCAAGCTGGAACAGCAGACAGATGACGTGAGTGTGGGCCGGGCCCACCATGGGTGCTGCCCAGGAGCTTCTTGGGGCAGAGAGGATGAGAACCTGAGCTTTCTCCCCATTTCTGTGTTCCCACACAGCTCGAGGGCTCCCTGGAACAGGAGAAGAAGATCCGGATGGACCTAGAACGGGCCAAGAGGAAGCTGGAAGGTGACTTGAAGCTGTCTCAGGAGAACATCATGGACCTGGAGAACGACAAGCAGCAGCTGGAGGAGAAGCTGAAGAAGTGAGGCTGGACCTCCTGCCCTGGTGTGACCTGGTCAGGGGGCCAGGATGGGACCTCAGCGCTCTCCACCTTCCTCCACAGAAAAGAGTTTGAGATCCACCAGCAAAACAGCAAGATCGAGGATGAGCAGGCGCTGGCCCTGCAGCTCCAGAAGAAGCTGAAAGAGCTGCAGGTGAGGGCTGGGCTGAAGAGCCGCCATCTTGGCGGGTTGAGTTGAAGAGCCTCCAGCTGGTTGGGTTGAGTTGAGTGGACAGCTTGGGTGGGGTGAAGCCTGATGACAAGCTCTCCTTCCCCGGAGCCCAGGCGCGGATCGAGGAGCTGGAGGAGGAGCTGGAGGCGGAGCGGACAGGCAGGGCCAAGGTGGAGAAGCTGCGCTCGGACCTGTCACGGGAGCTGGAGGAGATCAGCGAGCGGCTGGAGGAGGCGGGTGGGGCCACCTCGGTGCAGCTTGAGCTCAACAAGAAGCGGGAGGCGGAGTTCCAGAAGATGCGGCGGGACCTGGAGGAGGCCACGCTGCAGCACGAGGCCACGGCTGCCGCCCTGCGCAAGAAGCACGCGGACAGCGTGGCCGAGCTGGGCGAGCAGCTTGACAACCTCCAGCGTGTCAAGCAGAAGCTGGAGAAGGAGAAGAGTGAGCTCAAGCTGGAGCTGGACGACCTCAGCTCCAACATGGAGCAGCTGATCAAGGCCAAGGTAGGAGGAGGCCAAGGTGGACATCTCAGATCCAGTGTGGCCACTAGCCTCCTGCTTCATCCTTCGCTCCTCCAAGGTGGGCATGGAGAAGGTCTCCCGCACCATGGAGGACCAGGCAGCCGAGCACCGGGCCAAGCTGGAGGAGACCCAACGAGTGCTCAATGACACCAACACCCAACGGGCAAAGCTCCAGACTGAGAACGGTGGGAGCCCTGGCCCACGGCACTCCCCAGCCACACATCTTACCCCTCTACCTCACACCTCCACCCCCTGTCCCACCCCTGAAGACCTCCCCTACCTCTGCAGGAGAGCTGTCCCGCCAGCTAGAGGAGAAGGAGGCCCTCATCTCACAGCTCACCAGAGGCAAGCAGTCCTACACGCAGCAGATGGAGGACCTGAAGAGGCAGCTGGAGGAGGAGATGAAGGTATGGTTTGTGGGGTGGCTGAGAAGACCAGCGGGTCTCCAGGAGGGCCGCAAGACAAGAAGGAGTCATGCTCAGGCTGGTTGGGTGGTTCCATCTAAGGGTGGTTGAGTTGGGTTGCATTGATCTAACGATGGACAAGTTGGGTCGGGCTCAGCAGGTTACTGGGAGGTGGTTGGGTTGGTCTCCAGGCGGTTGGGTGGGACAGGACTAGGTGAAGTCAAACTGGGCTGGCCTAAAGCTGTTCAGGTGGGTCTGGAGGTGTTGAGGCTGGGCTGGGATGTTCTAGAGAAGGTTGGGCTGAGAAACACCCTCATTGGTGAGTTGGAGAACCTCGAGATAGTTCGAGGTGATGCAGGCTTGATTGTCCCACCTTCTTCTAAAGGTCTAAGGCAGGTTGGTTTGGTCTAGAGGAGGTTGGGCTGGGTTAGGGTGATGAAGACCAGCAGTTACTCAATTGGAGGACCTCAAGATGGCTCCAGGTGACACGGACCCAAGGGTTTCACCTTCTCCTCGCCCCCCCCTCAGGCCAAGAATGCGCTGGCCCACGCTCTGCAGTCAGCCCGGCATGACTGTGACCTGCTGCGGGAGCAGTACGAGGAGGAGACCGAGGCCAAGGCCGAGCTCCAGCGGACGCTCTCCAAGGCCAACTCCGAGGTGGCGCAGTGGAGGACCAAGTATGAAACGGACGCCATCCAGCGCACCGAGGAGCTGGAGGAGGCCAAGTGAGTCACCTGCCCCCACAGAGGGAGACAATGGGGTGGGACAAACATGTTCCTAGGGTGGAGACACCATGAGGTCCTCCAAGCTATGGGGCAGGGGAGGATGGAGACCCCTCTGCTGGAGAAAGATCTGGAGAAGGGAGAGGGACCTGGAGATGTAGAGCAGAGCCTTGGCCAGCCTCTGGGTAGAAGAGGCTGGATTGGCCCACTTGGTCCATGGGTCACCGGAGCCGGGGATCTCGGTGGTGCCCTGGGGCAGGAAGAAGCTGGCCCAGCGGCTGCAGGAGGCCGAGGAGGCGGTGGAGGCCGTCAACGCCAAGTGCTCCTCCCTGGAGAAGACCAAGCACCGGCTGCAGAACGAGATCGAGGACCTCATGGCAGATGTGGAGCGGTCAAATGCAGCCGCTGCTGCCCTGGACAAGAAGCAGAGGAACTTTGACAAGGTGGGAGCACTGCGGTGGTGGGACAGCAGGAGATGAGGGACACGTGGAGATGGGGGGTGACCACTTGCTTGGCCCCAGATTGTGGCGGAGTGGAAGCAGAAGTTTGAGGAGTCGCAGACAGAGCTGGAGGCATCACAGAAGGAGGCCAGGTCCCTCAGCACTGAGCTCTTCAAGCTGAAGAACGCCTACGAGGAGTCGCTCGAGCACCTGGAGACCTTCAAGAGGGAGAACAAGAACCTCCAAGGTGAGACCATGGTCCTTCACCTGGTGGTTCTTCGTCTTCCCCCTGCCCACCTTGTGGTTCTCCACCATCTTCCACATGGTCTGATGGGATCTCACCTTGGCAGAGGAGATCTCGGACCTCACGGAGCAGCTGGGCGCCAGCCACAAGACCATCCACGAGCTGGAGAAGGTCCGGAAGCAGCTGGATGCTGAGAAACTGGAGCTTCAAGCTGCTCTGGAGGAGGCTGAGGTGAGCTAAGGTTTGTCCCCAAGTGTCTCCATGTTCTCCTGCTCTCCCCCGTGGTCTTCAACATCCTCTCTGTCCCCCCCAAGGCCTCTCTGGAGCATGAGGAGGGGAAGATCTTGAGGGCCCAGCTGGAGTTCAACCAGGTCAAGGCGGACTATGAGCGCAAGCTGTCCGAGAAGGACGAGGAGATGGAGCAGGCCAAGCGCAACCACCTGCGGGTGGTGGACTCGCTCCAGACCTCGCTGGATGCCGAGACCCGGAGCCGTAACGAGGCCCTGAGGCTGAAGAAGAAGATGGAGGGCGACCTCAATGAGATGGAGATCCAGCTTGGCCATGCCAACCGCATGGCTGCCGAGGCCCAGAAGCAAGTCAAGACGTTGCAGGGCCTCCTCAAGGTACCACCAGACCTCTGGCCTATGAGCAGTTGAGGTGTAGCAGGTCCCACCACCCATGGTGGCAGTTGGGTGGACGTCCACCCCCTCGCCCACCGTCCCCACCCCCAACGCTGGTTTGCAGGACACCCAGTTGCAGCTGGACGACATGGTGAGGGTCAACGAGGACCTGAAGGAGAACATCGCCATTGTGGAGCGAAGGAACAACCTACTGCAGGCAGAGCTGGAGGAGCTGCGGGCAGTGGTGGAGCAGACCGAGAGGGCCCGCAAGTTGGCTGAGCAGGAGCTGATCGAGGCCAGCGAGAGGGTCCAGCTCCTCCACTCTCAGGTGAGACCTCCTGTATCTCCAAGGAGAGGAGTCACCTCCATCCATGGATGAGCAAACCCTGGAGAAACCACAGGTGTGGGCTTCTTCTGGGTTGAGTTAACAAGGATCTCCTCCAGCTGGAGATCCTTGAAGCCTGCAGGGATGGGAGGGGAGGGTGTCTAAGTCCTGTGGGGCTGGAGAAGGAAGGGGCAGCAGCCCCATGGCCACCTCCTGAGGTCCTCTTGTCCCTGTCCAGAACACCAGCCTCATCAACCAGAAGAAGAAGATGGAGGGTGACATCTCCCAGCTGCAGACGGAGGTGGAAGAGGCTGTCCAGGAGTGCAGGAATGCTGAGGAGAAGGCCAAGAAGGCCATCACCGATGTGAGTGCCATGGGGGGACCTCTTCCACCGCAGGGTGATGGAGAACAGGCCTTGGACCTCCTTCTCTGGCGGCTTCTCTCCTGGCGTAGGCGGCCATGATGGCAGAGGAGCTGAAGAAGGAGCAGGACACCAGCGCCCACCTGGAGCGGATGAAGAAGAACATGGAGCAGACCATCAAGGACCTGCAGCTGCGGCTGGACGAGGCTGAGCAGTTGGCCCTCAAGGGTGGCAAGAAGCAGCTGCAGAAGCTGGAGGCCCGCGTGAGGGAGCTGGAGAACGAGCTGGAGGCTGAGCAGAAGCGCAACGCCGAGAGCGTCAAGGGCCTGCGCAAGTCCGAGCGGCGCGTCAAGGAGCTCAGCTACCAGGTGGGGCCACCACAGCCCCGCCCTCCTGGTGTGACCTGGGTCATGGCACAGCTGGTGGCCATGGGGATAGGGAGGACCTAGAACATCACCCCTATGATATGGAGCTAGAACATGGTTGACCTCATGGCCACAGGTGACCCAGAGCATTGATGTGGTGGCCACAGGGACAGGGATGACCTAGAACGTCACCCTCTGCCCCTGTATCCATAGAGATAGCCCATGGTGGACCTGCTGGCCACAGGGTCATGGTTGACCTAGAACATCACTTGTTGCCTCCATACCCACAGAGAGGGCAAAAGAGACCTAGACCTCACCCGTGACCTAGAACTTCGTTAGCATGGTGGTCACAGGGAAGCTTGAGCACAGCTCGGCCTCCACCCAGGAGGCCTCTGTGCAGTGGTGGCCCAGGAGAGCCCTGGTCCTGCCCTGGGGCCCGTCTCCAGCCCTGCCTCTCTTCCCCACAGACAGAGGAGGACAAGAAGAACCTGCTGCGGCTGCAGGAGCTGGTGGACAAGCTGCAGATGAAAGTCAAGGCCTACAAACGGCAGGCGGAGGAGGCGGTGGGTGGCCAGGGGGGATGGATGGATGGTGGGGTGGGGTGGAGAGAGGGAGGGGTGGTGGGACACACAGAGGGCGGGAGGGATGGATGGAAGGATGGAAGGATGGATGGATGGAAGGATGGAAGGATGGATGGATGGAAGGAATGCAAGCTGGGGTAGATGTAACAAGAAGAAGAATGGATGGGTGGGTGAGTGGATGG